>VYZT01029862.1:0-56132 GCA_013400735.1 Pomatostomus ruficeps | reverse complement strand
GTCTGCCTCTTATTTTTACCAGCCCTTAAAGCATCACTTTTCCCCTTCCCACCCCAGGACAAGCAGAACCTTCTGCCATCCGGCAAGTGCACAGATATTTTTTGTAACAGGAGAACCATATAAATGTTTTGTACAAGGGGAGGACTGCAGCTGCTGGCAAAGGACGGGTCAGCTTCTCTTGTGCTTGCTCATCCTAAATAAACACAGCAAGTGGCTGCAGCCCCCGGAAAAAGGGAGGCTGGTGAGGTGTGGTTCCTAGAGCAGAGTGGGAAATGTCTGTCCACACCTACGGCAGCCGCGGGCAGTGATGGTTCTCATGTAATTACACAAAGGCTCCTTATTTTGTAATAATTGAGTGAGATGTGAAGCAAGCAGTGCCACGAGCAAAACAACAGAATAAACGCTGCCATGCTGCCCGTGAGCCATGGCTTGGTGTGCTCGAGTGCACACTGCACAAACGTATTCAAACAGACCTTGACCACTGGATTATTCCAGATTTTTTCTGTGGAACATTTTAAACAACTCCCTGGGACACACTGAGACAAACTGTGAAACAGTCCAGGCCCCACAGGGGCATAAGATGGTCCTGCCTATAGAAACAGCCAATTAAAAGGTTAGGGAAATTTTTCTTTCCTAATTAAAGAAAAAAAATTAGCATGACACAGAAGACAGTATCATCCTGGGTTTCTTATGAGAGTGTAGCAAGAGCTATAGTAGTGATAAAAAGGCCCGAGGACTTTATTCTTATCACTGGAAACAAAAATAAAACCAACAAATAAATAAATGAAAAGGTCCAGAAACCTGCAAGGCCTGTGACATTAATATTAGAGTTTCTCATTGTGATCCAAGTGCATGCAACAGGATGAAGGCACCTCAACATACCCCAAAACATAAAAGTATAATATGCACTGAGCTTTTCCTGAGGGTAGGATAGCTTCAGGTGAGAAATTTATAATCTGAGACCTACAGTTCTTCTTAGTCATGCTAATTCTCTGGATCCTGCTCCTGTTCACCAATTTGCTATAGAACAAATGGTGAGATGATTATTCAGGTTTAAAAATCATACAGATATTTCTAAAACAAGGAATTTTAAATAATTGAAAACTCACAGTATTGCAAAATATGAGTTTGGAATAATTTGGGGAAGCTGTTTCCAAGAATCCCAAAATCACTCTGAATTCTAATCATGTATCCAAATATATATCTGTCATATGTAAATACACTATAGTCACTCTTAATTCTATTGTCTGTGTCTTATGGAAATAAATACTCAGTTGTGCCACTTTTCTCTCTGGAATTTACCTGATACATTTTTTTTGATACGACGATGAATCACTGAAGATTGCTCTGAGGATTGTTTTATCAAACAGTTTGTCAATCATCATGATGGTTTCTCCCCTCCAAAGCTGAGGAAGATTTCAAAGTCTACTTGGCATGTTTAGAAATTAAACTGCATGTGCTGAACGTGGTGAATGTAGGACACACATGAAAATAATTTTAGCAATATCATCTTCAGCAATATTTATTAGCAAGATATGTCTGATACAGGAAAGAAATTAAATTTTATTTAAAAAAAGAAAAAGGAGAACTCCACAGAGTACAAAGCTTTCCTCAAGTAGAACTTAAATTTCCTTTTTTTTCTCTTACATGAATCAGTCCTTCCCTTATGTCTCTGCTCTTGTTTTCTCACGAGTACATGATTTTGTAGCAGTTCAGAGTAAGTGTTTCTGTAATTCCTCTATTCACCGTTCTACTGCAGCAATTCAGCCAGAGATTGCTCACATTCTCACCCTCGGACAGCTGCTCCCCTCAGCAGTGGCTGTCACTCCTTGCACCTTCCCTCTGCTAATTCCTACATCTTCCCTCTGCTCACTCGCAAGCTTCGGGTGCCATTGGCTCTTTCATTTTGATTTTAAGAACTGATCACAATAAATATAGAGACAATTACATAAATATAAAATATTTGGAGAAAATAATGATATTCTCTTATGGAAGGAGAGAAAATTATTTTGTTTTGAACGATTGTTGTCTTATTAAGATGTCTCTGAACACCTGCCACAGAACATTTCCATTTCAATGACCCCTTAACACCAAACAATCCGGCCTCTTCTTTCTTTACTATCTCTATTTACTTGATTTTCCCTATGGTTTAGCACTAAATATGAGGTATTGATACGGGATTTTTCACAGTCTTTCCTATAACTTTCTGACTTTCTCATTAATAAACAGATAAATTGAGATTAGAATCTTTAGTTGAGCTCCCCAGGAACTCGGAGGGTGCTGTTGGCAGTGCACTGACAGACACTGCAGGAGCTGCTGTCAGAGGTGCATTTCTTATTCCATTTCCTTCTGGATGTAGTCAGGACTGACAAGGGAGAGGATTCACTTTGCTTACAAAATTGATTAGTTTGGAAACAATCACTTGTGTAATTAAGATAGGTCAGGCCAAGTTTCTTTATAAATAATTCATCAGGAAACTACTCTATAAAAAGCTAGAGAAATGTCACTCCAGGTGCACTCCTTTAAACTATTTCTGTATAAATCAATTAAGGTGTTTTATTTTGACACCCGGTGTCAGTATTTACAAAACTTGGATAGACAAGTCCATCCCTGCAGCATGCATTTGCAAATAACTTTACTCATTAATGTTTAATTAAGACAGAGGAAAACTGTCCTTGATATTTTGCTGCAATTAGTGCTCTCTATACCCCACTGACTTTCCATGATGAATTACTTTTCAAATGCAAAGTGAAGTGATTAAATAAAGCTGAAGATTCTCCAGCCATTGCACATTGCCCACCCTACACTTTTAAGTAGATACAAATTGTGCTGCTCAGCTGCAGCTGATAACTATTTGGGTAAAGCTGTTCTAAAACACCACAGTAACCATCTAAATGGAAAAAAAAAATTGTATTTTCTACATTCTTTCCAAACCCAAACTCTTGTGGTTTCAAAGTCCTGAAAATTTGCTTGATGTGGGAAAAATAAATGTCCTAATTCGGATCATATCCTGAAGGACTCAGCTTTTGCTTTTTTTAAAAAAATTAAATCAATATTCTTTAACTTTCATGCAATGGTAAACTAAGGGAGAATATTCTTATTTCCCTGGTATAACCACCATTAAAGCACCTCAGCTGTTTGAAAAACTGCATTTTAGTTCCACTACTCTTTTCGTCATCAGAAATATATTCAGACTGAAATATGGTAAAATGCCAATAAAAAGTTTCAGCAGTGAATTGTGCAATATTTTGCTCCCAATGCCCTAAAATACAGTCTTTTGAAAACAAATCCTTGCCCTGACTGGAGCCCCTGACAAGATCCTAAAGTCCTGCAGCAGAAAAAACTACTGTGGCTAAAACCTTTTCCTTATGCACAGAACCTTGACAGAAATTAAATCAACTTCCAAAATATTTTAATTTTAACACAAAAATAATAAAATCTCCTCTTTTTTTTCCCCTGGTTCTAATTAAAATATAATAGTTTCTCTTGTGTCATTTTCACTTTTCCTGTTCCAGACCTACAGAGAGCGCAGAAATCTGGAGAAAAATCACCCCTAAAGCTGGGGACAGAAGCAGCTGGAGGGAGGGACTCTGCCTAAGACCCACCACGAGAAAAAGAATGACAGCGATAAAGGGATAAATGGGATTAATTCAGAAACTGGACTTGTACTTTGTCTGTGCCTTGGGATAAAGTTCATTCAGCAGAATGAACACCTGAGCCAAGGTCTTGGGAGGTTTCCCTGTAAAAGGAGGGACTGCTCGATGTGAGAGGCCCTGACGCCTTCCAGGAGGTTTTGGGAATTATTCCTGGTAACCTCTTGGCTGCAGAGGTGAACGCACACACTGTGTTGATCACGATGTGATTTAAATACACATAAACAAAACTCAAATGTGGTGTTGCTAAAGCTGAACTGTGGCAGAAAGCTGCTTAGTCAACGCTGTTTCCTCACTTATTTCATGGCCAGACTATACCGGGGATAAAACACAGTGATGACTTCATGTTCTGACAATTTAAACAAGTGCTACAGAGATCACTGGGGGTAAGGACAGTTCTTCACAGCGACTCAGGGGTCACCCTTGGTTTATTAAGGTTATCAAACAACCCCTCTGATCTATGCAGAAACAAACCAACTGACCTCAAAGCAAAGGCCACCAGGGCCCATTTATTGGTTCCCAGCCTCTGTGGGCCAGGCTGCCACTGTCACACAAAAGTGACCAGTCTGCATTGTCTACAGCAATGCTGAAATGCAAGTTTGGCCTCCTGCAATAAGATAGAAAGGTTGCAATATTTAGGTTGGGAACGATGGATTTAAAGAGACCTGATTTAAGGAGCTGAATAAATTCTTTCATCTGGGATTTATTTGTGTGGTGAGAGTTTGCCTTGGGCAGGGAAGGTCAAAAGCAAACCTTTGATCTGTCTGGACTCTCTTTGTATCCTATCCGAGGCTTAATTTGATGTAGGGACTGTCTCAGGCTTAAGGCCCCTTTACCACGCTGACTTAATAGGAATAAACCAAATTCCTACGCAGCCCATGTACAGCCAGACTCTCACATTTGCCTCTCCCAAAAGAGCCTGCAGGATATGTCTGTATGTAGCTGAAGAAGTAGAAGGAGGACAGGTCAAAATGATAGGAACTAAAAAATATAAGAAATAAATTTAAAATGCAGCAAACAATTTTTGGAGATATGCTAGAAACCAAATTAATAGAAGGGAGAACCAGACTTATGAATAGTGATCTGGCCCGCTAAGCTGTTGACAAGGAACAGCTGATCTGATTTTGCACTTGGGTGGGATGCTTTTCCTCAAGTGCTCTCCTCAACCAAAATGTGCCCCTAAAAGGAAGTACAACTGAAGGCCTTTAGGCTGAAATGAACGGAGCTTTGGGGCATTGCAGAGCTCGGGACAGCTCTTACATAACACACCAAAATACATGCTTCGACTTTCTTACATTCTTAAGTAGCTTTTTTTTTTCCCTGAGTGCACATTACAGCATAGAGGAATTGGTAGGCAGCACTTACTTGCAGGAGAGAGGGATGTCAGATGAATAAAACCCCTCATGTTTATCTTTGTTCCCAAAGCAGCAATGTGATTTAATACCACGGAGAGTCAGGAAACCAGTTTCTCACTCGCTGAGAGCTGGAAATTTCAGCTGAAGCCACAGGGCTCTGTACTGACCTATCCCCTACCTCCTGAGGAGCATATGACTAAAAACCTCTATCCATTTACTCATTTCAGCAGTCCACAGGGCTCAGCACATTTTGGTAGGAATCTGTGAAGCGGAGGGATTACAAGAGAACTGTGAAACGTTTATCTTCATTTTTGTGCAACTGCATAAGTGTCCTTCTCAAGTCGTTCTGCAGTTACAGTGGGAGCATTCCTAAATCTGCTGTGCAAGTGTGAGAACAGCAGAAATACCTATGTGTGCTACCCACAGCATGAAATGGGACTTTGCTGCTGCTCCTGCTCCCAGGGCAGGGAATCCTGTTCTCTCCTCCCCACTGTCTGCCAGCTCAGCAGCCTGACCACCTCTGCTTTTTGGCTGCCTGAGCTTCAGGCCCTTTTAATAACTTCCTCTGTGACCAGTCTTACAAGCAGAAAGCCAGAAACATTGCTAGGGTGGGATTTTTAAATTCCACATATAAATGAGAAGTATCTGTTCTTGTGTCTACTTCTGGTCTCTACGTATTAACAATGAAGAGGGTGGTAAATATGATAACGGTAAATTCCTGGGGAGATATGTAAATTCAAAAATAATAGTTCTGCCATTTTCCAAACATTGAGTCATACAGGAATAACTTTCTGCAAGTACCATTTCTCTGAAGAAATTAATTCATCCATGTAATCTGTTTTAATTTCTCTGCCCCTCACCTGTCTCCTGTTCATCTGCTGTTCTGCCTCCCTCTCCAGAAGAGCAATGCTCATTCTCACTAATTGCTGCTAATGATTCTCACCCCAGGGTACCCCAGAGCACAAATATTGTCCTGATCCTCAAGGTTACCAATTCTTAAACGAAGCCATTGGATCATTCAGGGGAGAAAGAGAAAACCACGTCTGTGCTGACAAGCTCTTGGCTATAGTTTTAGGCCCAACATAACTTGGAGAAGTCAAAATATAATAAAACCCTTGGGAAGTCTGCATGTGGGGAAATCTGACAGACCTTTAACTGCAGCAGCCCTTCTGGATGCCACTTATAATAACAATTCAGAGACCTTGAGCTATCAGGCAGGTTTACTGATGGAGAACTCTTATCAAAGTTCCTGCTGTTCGCTCTGACACATTCAGCACACATGGCTGCACACGGTTCCACTCACATCCACTCAGGTATACAAGACATGCCTATTCCTGAGCCTCCAGGACTGTGCAGTAGTAATGTTTTAATTGCAAAGATGCTGAAGTGTGGCTAATACCTGATGGGGAAAGTTTTCTCACAGTAAAGGAGCCTTTTCTAGGATCTGAAAAGCAAACTCAAATTATAGCACGTAGTTAAACAGGCTCTCCAACAACCCTGTGCAGGATAAGGGGCTCAGCAGCCTAGAAATACTTTTCCCCTCTGATGTAGGTCTGGGGACTTCGGGGATTTATTTCCACCTGTTTGTGCAATGGGGTGGATGCTGAACTACTCATGAACCACATCAGCCAGCCCTTCAGGGGGAGCTTGCAGTGCTCCAAGGAGATGAAACTGCAGCTCTGCTGGCAAACTCGGCGACAATCTGAGTCAAGGCTCTTTCTGCAAACCTGTAACTGTTAAACAAACCAGCAGCCACTTGAGTGCTACACCAGCATGAAACGCTGCCATTCGTGCTTGGTGGAATGTTTCATCCCTTTCGAGCAGCTGTGAAGGAAAGTCTTGTGTCTGGTGTGGACACTGACTGCATTAACAGCGCTATGCACCAAGGGTCAGGGGAATCGGGAACCAGACGCGCCGTGCACTCAGTGGGGACACCCTGCTCCAGAGAGCGTCAGAGCACCCTGAATCACAGCTCTGCTTTGAGCTGCCCCTTAGAAAAGCATTTCTCCACTAGCTGCATTTATTCATGATTTGTGAAAAAAACAATTTAAAGCAAAAAAAGAGTAATAACATGAGATCGGTGTTGAGGGTGACTTAGAGACTCTTAAAAACACAAACCCTGAGAGCTCTCTGCACAGTTACTGAGGACTCTCCTGCGTCTCACAGGGTGGCTTCCCCATGAGCAGCAGACACACATCACCTGGAAAGCAGAGATAACCGCAGTAAGAAAAAAAACAACCAAACAAAACCCCCTGAGAATTCCCCTGACTGGAACCAGGAACTAACTATAACATTTTCTGAGGCTTTCTACAAACAATTCAATACCCAAAGTAGTGGCCAATATAGCATGAATTTCTTTATAGTTTTGACCAGAAATCCACTCAGGCAAGGATTGCAGGAGTTTTCCACCTCCCTATGAATTAAAACAAACATATTTACAGTTTCTTTCTGACCCCATGAAACGAAGTCTTTATGTAAACTGAATATCTCCAGCACAAGACAATGGACACTAAGTTGGGATACTGTGAACCAAGGTCCACATTCTATTTTTAGCTCAGGCACTCAGCTCTACACAGGCTCTGCAGCATGTTCCAGGTGATTAAATAGAAATAAATAATAATAATCTGCTGTTTGTATCCACCTCTTTATGGACACTTTTAGAAAATATAATCTCATCCTGAACAGGTACTGAATAATCGTTGTCTGGATTAAACAAAATTATTATCACCTGAGAACAAACCACATTAGAGAATTCAAGATAAATATTGGCTGTGAACTTCAGAAAAGTACATTCTATTTATTTCCTATACGTAGGCAGAAGTCTCTCTAATAATTCAAAACAAATAGCTATATATCTAAGTATGCATTATATTTAAAATCAACTATTGCTCCTTTGAATTGTTCAAAGACCTTTCATTGAATGTACATTTCAACCCATTTAAAAGTGCTAAATCACAAAGCATTTATAGGACCTAAACCAGCTGAAGAATAGAAGTGGGACTGGATTTTGTTCATGAGTCACATTTCCACCAAACAGCAAACTGCTGTAGAGAAGGCAAAAAGAAAAATAAATTTGCATCAAGTGACAGCACAGCTAAAATTCTTGGTGAACCAAGAAATATCGAAGTGCCCTGCCCGGTGTATCTGCAGCTTTTGCTGGGACTGCACACTGAGTTGCCATTTCCTGAGTTCTATATTCTTAAATGAAAGGCCTCTTATTTTTGAAGTAGCACATCTTGGAAATTTAAGTATCTCCTCTGACGTATTTTACTTTTCCTATACCCAAGTTATTTTTAAGGAGTTTTTTTCCCCCTATTTCTGTTATGATGAGAAGCAACACCTCAGAGAAAGTGAAGTCTATTCAATAAGATCCTGATGCCTATGACATTTTTGACAAGTTGATTTTTTGAACACTCTGAATGAAGCACTTGTTTTGGCTGGTATTTATTTTTATGGTTTCTATTAATAGACTATCTTCCATCTCATTTGTCTTTCAGGATTCTGTGTGTTTGTGGCTCTTTGATGTCTTTCACTGTCAGAAATGCTTTGACTGACACACAGCCACTGTCTAAAAAGACAACAGAATTCTGTCTCAAGGTGTCACGCTTTTCTTCTTACAGGAAATCCACCCAGGGATGTGATCAGCAGCTCTTATTTATGGGAGAGTTTTTTGGAACTCATTACTAAAAATTGTATGCATATTTTATGGAGATTTTCCTCTTTGTTCCATTTTGTAACTCCAAGCTGAAACAGGCTGAACTGCTTCAGAAATAAAGTGAACATGAAGGAAATCCTTTCAAAACTATTCAGTACATTCAAATCCATTAGACAGAACAGCTCTCACTTGGAAAAAGAATTTAAAATTAAAAAGAGCTACTCAGAGAAATACATTGAAACGTTAAGCATCGTGACTTCCCCTCTGCAACTCTTATCAAGCCCCCAGCCTACGTTTCTCTTACTATGAGATATATTTTATTATTTGTGATGTTATGTATCAACTATCTTTTGATTATATTTTTGATCACAAGTATTAGGAAGCCTTTCTTCCTGAACGCCAGGAAATTTAAACAACAACAACCAAAAAACCCCCCAAGCACAAACATTTTCTTCAGAAAATTCCCGGGTTTCGCGCTTGTAAACCGAAATCCTTGAACAAATGGTTTCAGGGCATTCTGATGGAACTGCTGTGTGGAGCTGCACTGCCTTCCTCCTGCCCGAGGCTCTCGTGTCATTAGCCCGTGCTCCCCTGTACCAAGAGCTACCACTCCTCTCCTTCTGCCTTTCTAATTGTGCAGCCTCTCTCTGCAGCTCCCAGGACCTGCTCCGGGCTAACACCCTCAGATACCTGCAGCAGCACAAGAGTTCCAATGGGCACCCTTAAAAGTTTCCCTGCACTGCTCAGTAAGTCATCACCAGCTCCTGGTGCTGCTCATTAAAAGTACAAGGTACAGCTCCTCATTATGGCTGCAGCTTATCTAACACGGAATAGGTTAAAGGGAACTTTGCGAGGACTCACACTGGATTTTAATTGAAATAATAAAATTAATCTTGTCCATGGAAACAAACAGAGCCTTTGACTTTCTCATTTGAATGGGTTCTTAGCCTATCACTTGAGGAGAAAAATTATTTACGTAAATATTTTAACACAAAACTGTCAATTCCATATGTCATGTCCATAGTTATTCTTTGAAGGTATTATAACTCTTAAATGGCTTCCTACTGAATCACTGCATGGCTTATTGTCATCAGTCAGTTTAACATCCCAGCACTGCACAGGAGTGAAATAGTGAGTACCTTCATCCTTTCATTCTTCAGACTGATTTATTGAATAAACATGTACATGACATTGTGAGTAGTCACAATTATCACTGCTCTGCAGCTCAAAATAATTGCCAGCAATGAATAATAGCTGAGATCTGTTGCATTCCTGTCCCCAGGGACTGGCAGAGACATTCTGTTCAGTCACACACCTTGTTTAATTTGGGAGGTACTCTCTATTTAAAGCAGATAAAAAATGGCAGGTGCATTTAAGAATGCTGCAGACTCTTGATTTCGAGACTTTTGTCGTGTATTTGCACAGCTACCCCATTGCAATCCTCCTGTCAAGCCCACAAAGAACCTGCAATGCAGAACAGACCTGAATATCTTCGTTACCTCCATGCTGTGCAACAGCACAGCCCAGCCTGCAGAGCTAATTCCCAGCTCATCCCTGCGTTTCCTGGGACAAGGCTGGGGAACCATTCTGCACAACAGGGACCAGGCACACTCTCCTCTTTGCAGGACTAAAAATGTTAAAAGTGAGAAGCAGAACCTTGAATCTGTATTTTCTGGGGTGGGATCTGATCCAATTTTTGACAGCATTTAAAGAAAACCATCTCCACTCACAGCAGAGAGATGCCTCTTACCCCCAGCACCCTTCAGGTTCCCCAAATGTCTGAATTAGATGCTAATCAACTCCATTGCCCAGCAGATCCACGGTTTTGAAGCAGACCACTTAAGCAGGAGAAAACCACCCCTTTAGGCAAGGTGTTGGTGGATGTGGGCTGTTTGTTTGTTTCTTTTATTTTATTCCAAATCATTAGACAGTGGCCACTGTCTTTGAAGAGGGGATGTCTCTCTCATTCCACATTTCCTAGGAGATGTCACAGCTGTGACAAGGAGGAGTTTATAATGCCACAGTTCGGTGCCTTCATAATTTATTCTCTCTGATTTTATGCTCTTTTAGTCTCCTGCTCAACCATCCACTAACAAGCAGTGATATTAGCCAATAAATCAAAGACATCTGCTTGTCACCACCAGATGCTTGGTCACATTGCAGCCGATTATGAGACACACAAAAGGACAATTTCATGTCGAGAGCTCTGTGGAGGTGTTCCACTGATATTCTGTTTGATAGGAGACCAGCGTGAGGTGAATGGAGTATAACTCAGTAACTTTTATGCCTCCCAGCAATGGAAAAGCAAGCTGAAATAAAACCGGGAAGTAAATTAGGACCTCACCTTTATGACTGTGCCATTTAGGATCCTGCATCTATTCCTCCAGTATGCTGGCACAAGTTAGCCTAAAAATTAATGTTTTAATTTGCCTGTCTTGCATTGTGCTGGGCGCAGAAAAAGCAGCTACTTTAATTTCCACAAAGGCCAGAAGAGGTGCTTAATATCAATTGTTACAAAGCACATCAATTTTTCATGTGGCTGTCTTGAAAAAAAAAAATAGTCCATTAGCCTTATCAGTCATAGGTACAACTAACATGCCCAGTGCAAAGACACTCTGATCTCTCTTCTTCTCTCTAATTTATTATAACTAACACCATTAATGATGAGACCCAGGGACAATTCTGCAGAATGGAGAAGGAGAGCAAAACTCTTTTGCAGCAATGCTGCTCTGGCTTTCTTCTCAAACTTAAACTTTATACTCCAATACTACCCCACAAGAGTAACTGACAAAAGATTATGGATTATTCCAATGTGCTCTAACTAAAATCCACAGGAAAAACAGACAATTTGCCAAGTAAAAGCTGAGTATTTCTGTGCAGATGGAAACAGATTTGAAACGAAGCACAGCATTTGCTGATTGCTCTTTGAAGAGGAACCCTTCTCCAAACTCTACAAAGCTGCATGGGCCTAAATTCCTGGGTCACCAGCTGAAAAAAGATTCAGCCAGGTTTTCTATCTGTCACCATGCTTCTTTTTAGTAGATTTAATCTCCATAAAATTGAGTTTTCATAAGTTACCAGCCTTTCCCACAGGTGTCTTTGACACACACAACGTGAACGTTACCAGGGTGTCACCACACCAGCGCTCCTTACTCACACACTCTCATACTTTAAAACATCAGTAGCTTTAGAAAAGGACACACACGAGCACTGATCGGGCAGGTTCGGCTCCACAATCCTCTCTTGTGTTCTGGTTTAATTTCTGTCCCTGCAAATCTCAGATTTGAATGCCTGAGAGTTCCTCTTACTGAACATGGGTTTAGCCTCGGGCCATCCCAGTTCTGAGCAGTGCAGTCACACGGACGGTGACATCCAGGAGAGGATTTGTCCTGTGATGTTAACACCAGCCTGACCAGCAGCTGGGATTCTGTTAATTGGAACATTAACTACTACACCATTCAGTGACTAGAAAACGTAAGCATTTGAAAGAAGTGGTATTAATATTTTTTTTTCAATATTCTAATGAATCATGTTTTAACCACAGCTCCAGCCAGAGGCATTTCCGAGTGAAATGACAGCCTTATCAGTAGCACACCATGAATTCTCACTATAGCAACACCAGACCAGAAAAGGCCATTTGATTTCCTGGAAGGAAGTGATTGACGTGTGCCTTTTGTTTTAAGAAGCACTTACCTGTGGCAGTTTTCTTCCTAGCTCATTGCAGGTTTACATGTCAAGCCAAGTGATCTGCAGGAAGAGAAGAGCAAAATTATGCACAGGCATAATATCAGGAAGGAAAACCAATAGTGTGCTTGGCTGTTTTATAGCAAGTAAAGCAGATAATGCAGAACCAGGGACCACCTCTAGGTTTGATAAATGATCTGGTACAGTCCCCAAATGTGAGATCTGAGCCACACTGCTCCGCTTTAAATGGCTGAAATCTTATAGAACTCACAGTGAGTCCCAAATCTTATTTTTGCATCAAGGTTTTCAAAAAGATCTGAGGAATCTTAGAGAAGCATCCAGGAATTATGCTCTGTGTCCTATTAGGATCACGCTGTATAGGGCACATAAAAGAATAACTCTCTATTAAAACTCTACTTTCATTACCGAACATGAGAAGCAAACCTCCCATCAAACATTCCCCATGCAGCTCCCCTGGCACATTCCCTTTCAAAACTGAAAATACTCCTTTCTGCTACTTAATACTAACGTTGCAGCCTCTAAGTTACCCTTGGATTTCCAAATACACCCTTTGGAACATACACGTAGGGATACTTCGATGGAAAATTGCAGCTGACAGCTGTTTGCTGACTGGTCCAACATCTACAGTCTTTTCTGAGAACTGTTATCTGTCCCTACAACTATCAGAGACAAGCACCTCACTTGCACTAAATTCTGTGATTTAAAACATGACCACATCCACCATTCTTTTCCTTGAAAAGAGTTGTCAGAGAAATGTTCAGAAAAACATTCAGACTGTAAAGCTCGGTCCATGATAGAACGTCTGGTTCAAAATGATGAGTTTTAATGTGATTGCTCAGTTTTGACGCTTTAACAGTCACAAAACAAGAAACTTTGGTAGTGTCTAAATAACTGTGATTAAAGTTGATAAGATGGAAACTGGAGTGTAAAAGAAAGCGTTAATACACAGCACAAGGGCAATAAATATTAAATAGATATAAGAAATGGTTGTCTTATGAATGGATTAGACACAGGGCTTAAATATCTGTCAAGTCATTATGAAAAATGAGAACTTTTACCAAATGTCTTGTTCCTAAAGCCCAGGATGTACACTGCATATCAACCACTGGGGGAATGATCTTCTTGTGAACCTTGAATTTTTGGGTTCATTCATGGCTTTCTAAATTACATGAAGACATTAAACATGGGTTTTCATGAGGGTTCCTGTCAGAGAATGTTTTGTGAAACTCCTCTCACTTTTTCTTAAGTCACCCTTGTTGTGTGCAGAGATGCCTTTCAGAATTAACAACTGATGTACGAGTTAATCCAAAATGCTTATAAAAAATTGGCTTTGTTCCTCTCAGTATGTCTGACAGCTCCATCAGTAATCTGAGCACAATCTTTCCAAAATAATTAATTTCTACCCATTTTCAGCATATTTTCAAATGTACTAGTAGACTCCTTTGAGTAAAGGAACATAAATGATTTTATTTTTATTCTTATTTGCTGAAATTAAGATCCTTTTCATATAGATAAAAGGGCCTTTTTGAGAAGTCGAGTTCTCCACATAAAACCTCTGAATATGCTTGCTCATTAGGTACTTGACTAGCTTCCATGAACTCCATGGGACAGCAGACACATTTAAAGTCAATCTCTAAAAATGTACGAGTGACTCGGTGCCAAGGACCAGCATCAAATGAGAACTGTGATAAAGGTCTCTTTTATTTCACCAGGGTCTGAGATTTCCATTGCTGTGTTGGCTTAAAGAAAATGTGGGGTTTTTTTGCAGTAGCTGAAGTATGGTTCAAAGAACCTGTTTTAGCTTTCACAGCAAATTCTGATGTCATTTGTAAGCAAAGCACTTGGAATTAAGTGTGATCTATTATGGTAATAGCGGAATTCAGAGTGGGTTATTTTAATTGCCCCTGATCCCCTGAACATCAGTCTTTAGGAAGGCAGATCCCAACTGATCTGTTTATGTTTGACTGTAAGCATTTGGCCAAAAAGCCTGCAGTAGCAGGATCTGCACAGGCTGAAGAATTAACCCAAAAGAAGACTTAAAAAGAATTAATTCATCATGAACGTGTGCTCCTGCTGCATGGTGGGTGACTGCCAATAATTAGAGACAAAAGATGGGAGTCTGTGACTTTAAAACAGAGACCAAATATGGTTATTGTTAAATAAATCAGAGGAGTGAGGTGATTTAATGGCTTTTTAATGATCCTAATGTTTTCAATTTTAATGAGTCCTTTTACATCAACTTTAATCATCTTATGGGGCTGAAAAAATGTCTGCATTAGTTTGGTTTTCTGTTCATTCCCCCACAAGCCATTATGCAGGGGTGGCTAACAGGAGTCAGCTTTCATAAGAGGAAGCCTAGACAATAACCCCTAACTTTATTTGAGGAATTGATACATTAGCTACTAATATAGTTTTGTTGTTTGGTTGGTTTTTTTTTAAAATCAAAGGAACCATTTTACTGTAGTGCAAGAATTCACTACTGCATCCTCATTACTACTGTGAAATTGAATCAAATCTTTTCAATATTATGTACATTTAACGTACTTGAAGCTACTTTAAGTATTCAAAGTGAATGAGTTGTTGCACCTCTTAAAATTCACACCTAAAATAATTTTGAGTCAGACAAGACTCTTTCAAAGGAGACCATCTACAGCAGTCCAGCAGGATGTCTCTTCTCTGCAGCTTCAGTAGCTGGCTCAAAGCCTGGGTTCCCCTCCAGGGAAGTGCTGCTGTGGCAGGGAGTGGAGTGCACGAGCTGAGCTGGGGAGCACAGGGACAGAAAGGAGGGACCAGGAGCCAACCCCACGCTGGCCAAGCAGTTTATTTTACCACGTGCAGAGGCTCTGGGACTCAGTGGTGGCAGCTGAAGGCACAAATACCCTCCCTCAGTTACCCCACAGCAGCCAAGCCCACGCTCCTTCTGCCGGCCATCCCACAAGGGTGGCTCTCCGTGGCTCAGCATGAGATTATTGTTGGAAAACATTTTTAAGTTCCTAATTATGTTAACTTTTTAATTATTTCCTATATCTCTTTCCTGAGGCAAAAAGAAATTTCAATCCCAAAGAAACTTAATTTGTGGTCTCCAGTAAAGGAAACTCACAGTTGTAGTTGAGTCAAACCAGTAACAAAATAAGCTATTTCTTCCAAAAGCTCTATTCTTAATCTCTCATGTGTTGAACCCTCACTTAAGGCAAGAGTATGTTTCAATCAGGGCAGTAGAACCACATCAAAATATTACTGAGTTTCCAGTTAAAACACTACAGAAACAATTGTCCACTATTATTATTAGTATTGGTTGGTATTGGTTGACTTGAACCTTCTTCACTGGACACATAATAAAAATCTGACCTAAACCAAGTTCAGGTCCCAAGGGTAAAGAGCAATGGTAGGCAAGAAAAGACGTTTCTCACTGCACAAAGTGAGGTATTTCCAGATCCCAAAGTGACCTGTAAAACCATTACAAAGTTACCTTGGCCCAGGGATTTTCTTTCTAGGAGAAACAAAGCAGAGAGAGGGAAGGTACCAGCAGAGCTGCGCTAACCCCCTGCCCATGGTTATCTGTCAAACAGAGCCAGAAGTGAATTCCTGTAATGCCAAAACAGATCTGAGCACACAAATATTAGGCTCACTTCTTGTCCTTCTGTTGACTTCTGGGAGCTTTTAATATTTGTGACTTCAAACTTTTCCAGCCATGCTGGCACAGATCTCAGGTGTTCTCTTACTCAAGCCAAGGACTGTGGTTACACGACCTCAAGTATTGTGAGTTGTACAATAAAATAATGAATGAAACCTTTGGGGGGTTTGTTATTGATAGTAGCAGCAGTGTTCTCAATCACTCCGTGGACGCTCTTCTGTTCAGGAAATCATTGAGAAATTCTTGTCTAGGACATGGTCATGGAGTTTCGTTCCCTCTGTCTCATTCTCCTTTTATGTGCATATGATATTTTTAAAAAGCTGGAAAAGAGCTGAGGTTGCTTCTACCTTGCATTCACTTACCAAAGAACTATCAACACCAGTCAAAAATTAAACTAATACAGAAAATATTCAGAAAAATATTTAAGTTAACTGACATTTACATACATTCTTGGATACCTCAGAATTAATGTGTTTCTCTTTGGAGAATGTTCATGAGTATTATAACATATCCATGTCTATCCAGCTGTTAAAACTTCAAGTACAGCATATTAAATTCAGTATTCATTGCCTCAAATGTAATACCCCTAAAAATGCACTTCCAACTACACTTTGACCCCACAACCAATTTTGGTGCTGTAATCAAAGCCTAATTTATTAGCAGCAGGGATTAAATAATAACAGCTCTGTATTAGAGCTGTCACAATCCCAGTGAAAAATCCTAGGCTTAGCTACAGAGAAATCAGTCTGGAAGTTGCCAGTTGTCACCTCTCCTCTCCTCTCCCATCGCAAATAGTTAAATCAAAACCAATTTCCATACTTTATTAAGATCCTTGAGGTGAGATAATTTGGCCCCCAGTCAGTTTTTGGTTGAGGAGACACATCAAACATTTAATTGTGGATTTAGAACTGGTCATGAAATTACATTAAAAATTGGAGATAACAACCGACTTCAGGGGCTGGGACAATGCATTTTAGTAGTTATGGTTTTATTCCATTAATTGTATTGATAAGCAATTGACTTCAATAAATTTTGAAATTCTCCATTTCAAGAGTAACCATTTCAAAGAATCTAAACATGTGAAACTTCTTGTGTGGCTGCATGGTGAATTTTAAACTGCTTGTAGGTTAAAACAAAACAAAACAAAACAAAACAAAACAAAAAAAACCACCAAAAAAACAAAACAAATGAGAAAACCAGCCAATACTCCACAAACACTGAACCCTCCTGCGTGGCCTTACAAAATAGTTTACACTTTTTATAAGCCAATGTATTTCAAATTAAATAAAGTGTAATTATAAAGAAAAATATTTTTATCTATATTGTCAATTTCTTCAGAAATTGTAGCTAGCATTGTTGTTAGCCTTTACTAACAGAAATCTCTGGAAACTATAAACTCTTTTTATATATCTTACGTGTTATCCCAGATACGTTATTCCATTGTGAAAATCAGAAAGTATCATCTTCATAGCTCTATATTCACTCAAATATCTTCAGTGATTTGAGGATATTCACCAAAACCTCTAGACACGTGTGGTATTATTCAAGTACTACCTACACCTCCTTTCTCTTTTGCAAGAAGGAAATGCAAATTTTGTGTTTCTAAGATATATGTGTAATTATTCTTGTTCATCTAAGTGCTATCTCAGCTGTTGAGACCACAGCCAAATTAAAATAGACAATTTTGCATCTGCTTTTGATAGAGTAATATCTCATTTCTGAGAATATAGAGAGTACAGGAAGCTAAAAGCTTATTTATGTGACTTAATTTTGAGTATTTGAATACCCTCTAAATCTCTGAAAGAAGGTAACAAACACATTCTGGACAAATGCCTCAATAAATGGAACTGCAGTGAAGAAACTGGTTCACGTTAAGGAAGGGTCATTAAGCACAGCCCCGAGAACCCAGCGCAGTCACTGACAACTCTGCAAGGGAGTTGCTCTGTGGTGCTGAAAAGGTGCAGGCTCGGTTTAGCTCTAATTTCCAAATGCATCATCATCTTTTTTACAAGTTCCTGAAATCCCAAAGCAGCTCTCTTCCTGAAACTCTTTTCTACCAAGACAGATAACGACAGGTAAAAAGAAGAGCCTGGAGGTGAGTGGTACTTGGATTTAATGTAGAATTACACAGATCGGCCATCTACGTGTGCTGAAACAGGCATCAGCTGCTATAATGACATCATCAAACGGAAAGAGGCAGGTAATGCTCTCATTGAACTGCTGAACCCCATTCAGCCGTGTACCCAGACACATTAGCACTTTCCTGCAGTGCTTTCCTCTCTATTTACATGTCGTTACACTGTTTTAGTTGCATAGTCTGCTTCAACATTTATTACTTTATTTACGAAATTTCTTTAACCCAAACCACTTGGTTACGTGCCACAAATGGAACTATTTTACAGACACTTACTGCAGGATCTATACCAGAAAAAAATACATAATCGTGTCATTCCCAGAGTTTTAACCCACCAAACTAGTTTTGGAAACAGTCTCACTTAGGAGTCCAAAATTTACATTCTGTATTTACTAGCATTGACTTAAAATACATTATTCTGCCAGAAGTCCTGGCTACAAGCTCCTTCAGATGAAGTATTCCTGAAAAGGAATCCCAAATGGACACCAAAACCAATTCGATCTTATTTCATTATTCATTTGTACCTAACACTGACACAGTGAGCACAGGAGTGCTCGAACGGAGGCGGGCACACGTGTTTGGTAGGAATGGGAATGAGCTCGCTAGGTACAGGTGGGAGGATGAGGGCATCATTCGATGTGATCTTAGAGATGGGGTGTAAATATCTCAAAGTGTCTAAATATCTGTGAATAACTAAAAAGAAAACAGCTGAATGCAAACCCAGCTGTTCTCACAAGGACATTAGTGTGTCCAGCTTTGGTTTCCTGCACCAGGAGAGAAACCGAGCAGCTACAGGTACAGCAGATTTTCCAGTGTCCCATTTCAGCACCAACGCCCTGCAACACCACTGACCTCGTCCCTGCACACAGAAAGATAAAACAAGCCCTTAAAACGATTTTACTAATGGACCAAGGTCTCAAAATCTGTGAAATACAATCACCTCATCAATCATTCACAATTATTATTTTTTATATCTTCTATAAAGGAAATGAAAGAGTAGATTACCAAACTATACATCCATCCCTCCCCTTTTCTGCCTAGAGCAGCACTAACAGGCCCTAACAAAGGGCACACCAGCATCTCCTGAACCAGGGACACAAATGCAGTGATAAGCCACATAAAATATTCATAACTGGAACTGGAGATGTAGGCAGATGCACAACAAGAGCATACAAGCTTTGTCAGGAATCATTGAGAGATTGAAAGCATACTTAAAGGATTTATTAAAGCAATCAGAAGCAGCCTCTCCTCAGTCACCATGATTGCAAGGAGTTTATGGCCATGTATTTAATCTCCCCGCTCTGTTACAGATAAGTTATGCTTTCTTGTGATTTCTGCACAAAGAGGTTTTTTCATTCTTTTCTAGCACTATAAAGAGCAGAAGTGCCATTTCTGCCTTGCTAAGCGAAGCGTTAATAGGAATGCCAGCAGCAAGATGGAACACGTAATAAATATGAAGGTTTAACATGATAAAGATTTATATTATACAGAATATAGTCCTAGATGATGAGATAACATTATTACCTTTTGTTATATGAAGTTATAGGAAAAATCATTTGATGACAGGGATTTCTTTTTTTCCGGCATTATATTCAGGGACACCAGAGTTCAACAAAAAAAAATGGTGAGAATGTACCAATCTTAAACAGTTGTCTTAATAGCAATTAACCAAACAGAGCCCCAGAAGCTGCTAACACACACCAGTTCACATTTTACAGAGAAGTGCACTAAAAAAGATTTTTTTTAGCTCACAAAAAATAAGCTTGTAACTAAGGTCAGCTAGCAGGAGAGCTCACTGAAGGGAGAGAAAAAGCAATTGCTAATTGAAACAAAAGAATAGAAGCAGACAACTCTACCAAAACATGGTGTCTACATACCCAGAGAGCTTGCACGTGTGTGTATAAAGCTTGCATTATATCCACGAGATGTTTGACTATATTCTTATTTGACACTGGCCATTATAAGCAGTGGAGAGCTGAGCTTGTTAACATCACCAAAGAATGGAAGAAGATACTTTTTTCTCTCATTTTGACTTACTGCCTACAGCTTCTTGTAGTTTGCACTGACCTTTCCTTAAGGAAGCCTTGGAAACATTAGCTGCGCTCTGGAGCTATTCAAAATATTTCACATGCAGAACGGAGCTGACAGACCTTGGCTTCCCCGCTGAGTTTGCGAGAACTATTGAAAAACTCTTCCTTATTTTGGATCATTTTTCTCTTCAACAAAATCGGCGTGCACATAAGCAGCTTTAAAGAGTTTTATGACAGAGGAAAGAAAAAAAAAAACAACATTGCTTCATCTGAAAGGTGAAACTAAACGGAATGCAGGTTTTGTTACAAGAACTATGCTATTATCATCTTATGATTATTTTTTTTCTTAATCTGGCAAGGTTCTGTTTCCCATTGTCAGTGGGTGTCATTAACAAAAATTTCCTTCATTTTTATTTAGAAATATGCACATGAGTTTTGCATGCTTAACATAAAAGAAGGGACCTCCTCAGCTGTGGAAGGACTCCTCAGCAGATACTCAAAGATGCTGATGTTTTTGTCCACTGTCTTTGCCCAGAACAAGGGCACAAAAAATAAATTTAAATGCTTAACCATAGTCTGGGGACTTTTCTTTCACCTCACACTCTCCATCCTAATTTAATTTCAATCTAATCAGATCACATGAGTTGCCAATAATGAATTTAGCATTTGTCTGTGACTCCCACTCTTTGCTACACCTTTGTTACATCTCAAAGGAAGAAAGGTCTGGAGGACTGATCAAAGGAGGGTGTCACGTCCTTGCTGAATTGGGCACTTATCCAAAATCAGCTCTTACACAAAAACGATGAAGATTTTACATTAGGTGTAAACACTTCCTAATGTAATAAGTAATTCCAGGTATTTTACTACAAATACTCTACGCTAGCTCTAAGTGCAGTAACAAGTCTGAAATTTCCCCAGGTATTTAATATCATAAGAAGATCAAAGCAACTCTTCTAAAAACCTTCAAGAACAGAACCATTACCTTTGTTCTACAGCACTTACATTCCTGCTTCTTTATTCACACCAAAACTCACACTGCTAAACTATTTTGCAATGGAGCATTTTTTTCTTCCCTGACAAACCATTAGAAGAACTTGATAGGACCTCTTTCTTTCTCTGCTGACCCCGAAACTTTGCAGTGTGCTCAATACATGTTACGTACCTGAGTGTGACAAGTGCAGAACCATTTCTAGTCAGAAACAAAACCATCTCCCTCCTACTCACTCCTATTCTCTTCTGGAACAGAAAGGTCTCTAAGAAATTCCAAGATCTGAGCAATCCAGACATCATTTACTTTACATTCTGCTTCAAGAGAAACAGGGCACAAAGAGGAAAATGAAGACCAGAAATGGTGGTTTGGGAATGCTCACAATTGTGTTACCGCGATACAAATATCTCTGGGTTCTAATCATGCAGGGCAGATCTGTTGTTTTAATTTGTCTGGAACTCAAAACCCATCATTTTGGTCTAAACTTTCAAACTGAATAAAAGAAATGCAAAGAGCAAGTCAGACACAGTCCAAGAATTTCATAGTGTCCTCCTCAAAGTAAAAATTAATCAAGATTTGCAAAATTTGCTGTGTATGAAAACATATGGAGCTGCTTTTCACTAACAAAATCCACTTTCACCTACTAATCTTTTAACAACAGATATACAACTGAAACCCCAGTCACTTTTAGCCAATGTCTAATGAATCCATAACTGTCCATCACCCAGTAAGCTTAGAAACTTTGTAAAGAACCTGTAGGAGTTAAACTGTCTTAGAGAATATTTTACAGGTTCAGAAAAACCTCAGCCTCTTTCATGTTTTAACTGTAGCCCATATTAAAAGGTTTTATTTCAAATCAGAACTCCATATCTAACAGGGAAGTTGTTATATGAAGACAAATTTTCATGTTAAATGAATAATAAATTATAGGTTATGTGTCTCTTTGATTTTAGAGGATGCATAATTTACAACAATAAATAATTAACATATCAAAGGATTCTAATTTAACTGATGCCTTCAGCATCAGCACAGCCAAAGTACAAAACATTCTGTTTGGTGCTTATAATCCATATTTGTGGTGGAAATGAGTAGCTATATACAAGCAATTATTATGTTTTCCAATACGTAATTTTTGCTTATCACTTAAAAGTATTAATAAATATCAGAAAGTTCAATTTCTGACATGTGATCTGTAAGCATACTGCATCAGAGGGAATAAAAACAAGCATATTGAGCAGTGTGCTGTTATAAACAGCATTTCAGCCAGAAATACTTAATGCAAGCTTTATTTTTAAGTGGTGTTCAGTTTTTCATTGGATGCATTTAAAGGTATCTTATAGATGTAGCAAAAACTATCATCATAGAAAATAGTTCATCTCTAGATAAAAGAAAATCAATACTATTTCTCTTTGGAAAATGGGTGCTAAATTAATTTTTGATACTTGTGTTCTTTAATTAGGATAACATCTATCCCTTCACTAAAATTCTTTGTAACAGACAAGATCAAGAATGACCTAAAAGCATCTTTTTTATCACTATTTCATAACTGAACAGGTAATTCCAGCAACGTGCAGGCAAGTAATTCCAGTTAGTCAAGTGTTGCTGCTCGGAAATGGGCGATACAGACATTTCTGGGGAGGATTCAGGGCGGAGCAGAGCTGGGCACCAGGGGCTGCTGAGATCAACCTCTGCAAGTCCCTCACCTCAGAGCCCACCAAGGACACCCTGCCTGGACAGGACCACACGGGCTGCAGAGCAAAGTCTGAGCCCGCTGCACCCCTGGAGCAGCGTGGGCTGAGGAAACACCTTCCAGAACACTCCACCCTGGTCAGTGAGAGCAGCCATGGCTTCGCTCCTGGCACACACAAAGGAAACGTTCTGTCCTCAAGGACCACGGTCAGGTCAGGGTCCCGCAAGGGGACAGCTGTGACTGCAGCTTGTGGTGACACTGAGGGTCACTTTCAGCAGGCTGAGCCCATTGCCAGGCTTAGAACCAAACCCAACAGTAAATCAGTAACTCCTGGATTGGGTGGAGATGTAATGAAGCCCTCAGGGTTTGCTTCCTTTGGGAGGGCACAGGGGACACCTTCCCCAGCTGGGGCCATCCCTGGGGACGCCTGTGCCAGTGCTTCCTCCCCATTTCCCATCTGTTCCTGCATGCTGGCAGCAACTCAGGCACGCCAGAGTTCTGCAGCACCTCTGCACTGATGCCTGATGGTTTTCTGTTTTTCTTTTTATACCCCTTTTATACATTTTTATCCCCTTTCCCTTCCTTGTACTCTTCACAGGCATTCCCTGTACCCTTAAGCCCTACATGTGGAGAACCCTTGGAGGCTGAGATTGAGCTCAGCTTGGGGCTTCTCTGAGGGGAGCAGACGGAACATCCCGAGTGTCTCCAAAGCAGAGGCTGCAGCCTTGCCCGGAGCCTCCTCTCTGGAACAGGTTTTTTTAAACTAGGCTGTAGTCTCACTTGGAGGGGGGGGTAATTAGAATGGGGGACAGTTCCCTCATTTGTTAAGTTCCTTATCCTTACTGGGGATTTGAGGTCGATCTGCTCATTGCTGAGCTCCATCCAATTGTATCCACATTGCACCCGGGGGTGCTGCTCGGCTGTTCCCACCTGGGACGAGTTGTGTCCCTGGGATCCCGTTAAAACCAAGGTAATGCCCTTTTCCCTCTACTGCTGGGTCTGCCTCTTATTTTTATCAGCCCTTAAGGCATCAGCACCACCTCACCCTCCCCTCCAGACCTGGCTGTTTAGAGAGGACACCGGCCCAGCAGTGTGAGCTGTGCGTGGGACGGAGCCCAGAGCAGCCTCCTGTCCCTTCTGCTTTCAACCTCCCGCTGCAGACTTGAGAACTTCTCCACCCACATCCACCAAAAGCTGAGGAACCTACATTCATCGTACACAGAGGAAAGTGTGGCTGAACAGTCCTGCATTTCTCAAAGCCCTTGATGTTGAATATCAGCTTCTGTGAGCTCACGGGAAGAATAAAAATTGTGCTAAAGACTGGAAAGAAAAATCGACAGTAGTAGATATTTAATATATATGTACACACATGCACAATTTGTAAAAAGTATTTGCATTAGAATTCAGAAGGCTGTCTAATAAAAGCATTTGATTCTTTTTCTTAGAGTAAGTGTTGTGGTTGGAATAAAAAGTGCTGGTCAGCTGCAAATGGCACTCAAGCACCTGACTTTGGGCTGAGAAAAGAGAAATCAAACAAGTATGCAATTGTAATAAACAGATATAATTTTCATGCCCAGAAAAATACAAGAAGTTTTATATTGATGTCCATGGAACAAAGATTTCATCAACAGTGTTTGTATGAAGAGATCCTGAATTACAGCCATGATAAGGAAAGCATCTCTGCAGTCCAGTTGTAATCACATGAAGCCTTATGAAATACAGTTTTGGGAAGGAAAGTTAAAAGGCTGTGGTCTAACAAAAATTAGGAGCTATTTATGTTTATTTTCTAACACACAAGGTTTGTCAATAGCATGATTGAAGATTATGTGAGAGAGCAGTGTTAAAATGTCTCAAACTGGCTTCAGAATTACAGCTTTTCTCCTTCAAGCACACATTACTCCTGACTTTACTACATGTGTGTAAAAAAGATGAAAAGTTGCACCACTATAGCAGGGCAAGCACTTCTCACCATAATGAGTCAATTCTTAGGCAAATATTTCAATAAATCAGAATGGCCTGAAATCCCAGTTTGGCCATGTTTGCAGCTACCTACAGCTGCATATTTGATTCCTGTTTAAGAACAAGGGGTCATTAAGCTCTTTGTATCTGCATGACCACACGTATGCGCTAATTATGCATTTACTATATCCCAGGTCTAATGAGTGAGCAGCTCCTGGCTGACGAGTTCAGGCAGCAGCACGATTCAGCCTTGTAGTACAAAGGATTAATCAGGATACAAACAGCGCTCAGGGGCTGACAGGAGTCCTGAGGAGCCTGAAAACACGTTCTGAGTGTGTTCTCACCAGCATTCAGAGCAAGCTGAAGAGCAGCGTGTGTCTGCAGACCACGCCACAGCGCAGACACGAGAACATCACAAATTTTTCAATACCGTGTTGTTTGTTTGGGGTTTTTAATGACCTGTGATTGGGTACAATTCCCTCTGTCTGAATGGAATGAGTTTACGTGCCCAAGATCTCCGCAACTGAGAGAACCTGCAGGGTTATTGCAGTGAGCCTCCCTTGCTGGGATGACAGCTCAGAGCGCTCAGCCTGCCCTTTATCTTTGAAGATTCTTATTTCTGCCGTTTCACAGCCAGCAGTTCTGATGAATAGTGCAATTAACCTTTCCATTATTAAAACAATTAATTGCCGAAATTAAAGACATGACAAGGGCTAAATAGTAATGCATAAATTATCAGGTTCAGGAATTGTAATTATTAATCTATGTACACTAATTGTGAAATAAACAAAGAGGACAAATTGTAATCTGAAGTCAGTGCTGGAATTGATGGTCATTTGTTTTTCCTGTGAAAAGAGAAATGCACCATTTTGCTTTTGACATACAGAATTAATCATATCAAGCCTTAAATTAGGGTATTTTTTTCTCTTGTGAATGATATAGGGTCCAAAAATACCTAAAGTTTAGTTTTGTTTCTACAGCAATGTAAGTTAACATCAAAGAAATTTACATTCAATGTAAAAATATCTGCCTAAACTTCTCCTGCAGGGAATCTCCACTACATTTTCATTTCATGTAGCTATAATTCGACTAAGTATTGTGGAATTCTTATAACAATCTTGCAAGATACAATATTTAAAAAAAAAAAAAAAAACAAAACCAAAAACACTGAGCAGACACATGGCTGTAGAAGCCTTGATGATTAACAGCAGCACTGAAGTGTTTCACCATGGGAGAAGTACCTGCCTCACAAACCTGTGCGCAGCTCTGCTACTGCAAGGTGTTTTTGCTGGGGAAGCAACACAGATAGATCTAGTCAAGAAATTATTTTCTTTTGTTTTTCCTATGGAGAGTGTCAACATTTCAACAGTTTCATAATCTTTCACCTTAAAGACAGGCAGGGATATTGCTATGAAGACGAATTTTGTCCCGCTGCTTTGTGCCAGAAATAATGAAAAGAACATCCAGCTTTAATCATCTGTTGTTTATTGCCCTCAAGCAGTACTCCTGTCTCTTAGGCCTCCTTCTCCCCCCATTCCCACTAAAAATACACTTTTCCTTGGAGCAGGACCACCTTCCTTTGAGTCACTGCTTTAAAAGCGGTGACGTTGCCCCAGCAGGATTCAAACACTGAGCAATGGTGTCATGAGAAAAATGATGTTGGGGCAACAACTGCTTTCACTGCTTCCTTCCCTCCTTCCACACTGTTAGTAACAGCTTGCACTGAAGACGTTTCAAATGGTTTCATCAATTAAAAAAAACCCCAAACTCAACCAAAACCAAAGAAATCGACAACAAAAACAACCCCAGCCAAAACAACCCCCTCTCCACAGAACTCCATCATGTAAAGGCACAATTATAAAACTTCAGCTACGTGAGTTGTCCCTGTAAAGCATCTGTGCAGTAGCTGATACAGGAATGTTTTGATTGGGAGGTCTATGAAATCCAAAAGTTGGATAATGATGATGTTAAACCCCACAGTGCCAGAGACCTTTAGCACTAGAGGAAAACCTTCAAAGAGCAGTCAGTGTGCTGAAGGAAGGACATTTTGCTCTGAGAAGGACATCCCCTCACAGCTCTGGAAAGAAAAGCAGACTTTTTCCCTTGAGACCGGGTCCCACCTCACATAAGATTTGTTTTTGGAGGTCACCTTCGGTCCCACACACACAGCTCCACTGTCAGGGACCGGATTACCTGTGCTTCGCTGAAACCACGCTACCTACACAGCAAAAGAGTGTGAGACATTCCTGGAGGGCTGGCAGGCAATTATCAGCTGGCCCAACACTTGGCCTTGTAGCTGGCCGGCTGAATCCAGGGTTTCGTGTCCTGATAGCATTGTGGCATGCTTACATAATGAGTTTATACCCTAATTCTCACAATGTCCGTTTCAAACCAAACAAACGGCTTTAGAGATCAGATAGTTCATCAAATTGTTCAACAAGTGCCTTGTTTCACAGCTGCCACGGTTTTGGCAGCAACACATTGAGGAGAAAACTGCTCAAATCGTCAGTCTCTTAATAAGTGTCACGGCACAGGGGGCCGTGTGTGGGATCTCCAGAACCACTCACCCCTTGCTAAGGCAGCACAACAACAATAAAAATAATGAGCAACGTCACAGCATTCCTTTACAATGCAGTGTATGGGAGCAGTAAATGGCATTATTGTTACAATCACCTGTTCACAATATCACAGAGAACATTAATTGATAATAAATTCTCAATTATGAAACCAAAGTTCTGGCAAATCCTCTTTCATATCTTCTCATTCTTTTGATTTTTTTGTTGTCTGTACACAGTTACAAAATTTACATTTATTCATGCCGAGGATACAGCTAAAAAGGGCGCTGGTAGAGTACACATTCTGGAAACAGCTATATCACTCATAACGAGGTACACTTGAGGCATATTCCCAGAGTTAATTATAAATGTTTGTGCTTGAATGTCAACGCAAGAAAACATAATCTTGTTACAATATACAAAGTTATTATATAATGGCCTTTCCTAAAATACAGCTTACTAGAGCATGGCAGGTGGCAGACAGGAGGCTGAAAACTGTAACAAGCAATTACGGTACAGATTTTTTTTCCCTGCAGTTTCATTAGCTAAATTTCTTCCTCTTTTAATCTGATCTTTTTAATAATGTGTCAGGACTGACACTCCAGTGGACATGAAACTCGGAATGGCCATGGTTGAATAAATGCATCTATTTAATTTTTCTCTTCAACTAGCTTTAAAAATTAATTTATCTGATTGCTCAGGCTATTATATAAAATTTGTTGGATTTTGTGTATTACTAATAGGCACCTTCCTTATATTTTTGCTCGCTCTTGCCTAGATGAGGTTTTTCTAATTCTTGCTGATGGCTGATTAAAGAAATAATGAAACAGCGACAAAAGTCAGTTCTGCAAAGTTCCCACAAGGCTTCACACAGATCTGGAGTAAAGCAGAAGGAAAGCATCAGAATGGTTTTCAAGCACAGTTTTGGGGTATCAGACACAGTTTTGGGGTACAGTATTATTTTAACGGTTCTGTTCATGTCCACACCACAAAGCCACACATTCAGCAGTGCTGCCAGCCCAAGAAAGCTGCCTGAGCATTTCCAGCAATCAAAGGAGCAGAGCTGATCACATCAGCACTTTGCAGGTGTGCCCAGGCAAACAGATGAATCTACCATAAAATCATAACATAGGAATGATTACATAAAATAGATCAATTCCAAAATATCTTCATGAAAATATCTTAAAGCTTTTTGGTGTTTGGTGAGGTTTGTTGAGAGAACTAGCATCTCTCAATTTTTTTGAATTATTTTTTTATTTTAATTTTTTGAACCACTTTTTCAATTTCATAAATCCTGTTTGTATCTTGCCTCTAAAGATACCTTTCAGTCGATCAAAATGGTTACATTTTTGATGGGGAAATTCAACTTCTGGAAGGCCTATTTAATCTTCGGTAAAGTACTTAGGCATTTATAAAGGCTGATTTTAATCCCAAATAAATCCAGATTAGCTATGATGAAGAGAATGAAAATGCATGAATGAATGGAGAGAACAGATTTTGTTTTGCAGAATTTGATAAAGAAAATTCACAGACAATCCTGGGGGCTCAGAAGTATCTCCCTAACTGTTAGGGGTTGCAGCAGTCAAGAGAATTAGTCAGTGCTGGAGATGGATCAAACAAATGTCACAAACTGAGGCCTTGTTTAATTTAGAAAAAACATCCACCCACCACTTTTGACACTTGAGATGCAAAACACTTCCCTGGCATTCACGTTCAGTGCCTTGCCCTTGGTTTTGTGCGTGTTTGTAAACAATTAGCAGTGAACTATTTCATTGACACCTCCCAAGGTGCACTGACCCGATGAATTGAAAGATGTAAATGTTTTGGGCCTCCACACTAATTGCAGTGTCCTCATGTGATAACACCTCCCTGAACGTGTTAAACCCCAGCCTGCCATGGATGCTGCTCGCGGCCTCCCGGGAGCCGTGTGATTCAGTAAGTAGAGCTCACCATGCAAAAGTGACATAAAAAAGAAATAAATTACTGCACATTTACTGCAGCTACTCCACGATTTTTCCTTCACACTCCAAAAGTAGATCAGTTCCCCTGAGCTGTACAAGTTATAGATAAGAACGGACTAAAACTTGCAGATTTCACATTTGTGTTTAATGCTTTTCAAATCGCTAAGCCTTGCCTAGAGACTTCAGTCACTTCAGACTTGCCCAGATCTCGAGTAAATTATGAGATCGAAGAGATTACAACTGTCATTTTCATCTTTTACTCTGGTAAAAGATTCATATTTCAAATCTCGGTTATCTCTGCATACAGTTCAATGCTATATTGTCCTGCCATCTACTAATCAAAATTTGGGAAAAAGATGAATCTCCCAAAGTCAAACATTGATTTCTCTCCTATTGCGCAGCACAGTTTGTTCCAGTTAAGGAGCTGATGCCACTATAAAAACTTCAGTTTTTAAGGGGATGCTAAATGATCTATAAAATTTTGCTCTAGAATGAAACTTACTGTGCAAGGTTATTAGGTCAGGAACCTTTTCTTCACCTTCAAATAGTATGACTTAAAAAGAAGTAAAACAAATGGACTTTTGGAGTTGGCATTTCAGAAAGTTCTTTATACTCGAACTTCTGTAGAAAACTTGGAATTCCATTTTTTTTAATTTCCCATCTTGACAATTCTGCCTCATCACTCAATCATTCCTGTGCCTGTTATTAACAAGGTAATTAAGACTGCATGAAGATGAGTGAGAATGAAAAGTAAGAACAAAAAACCAGAATACATTTGAGCATGTTGTGACCTTCCCCGAGTCAGTTGAGTACGTGCTCATTACCAAGCAGCTCTCGCTTTGCTGCCTCCCTTCCCACACTGCCAGGGTTTGATTGGCTTTTTCCTTTCCCCTCCCCTTGGCCTCTGCTGCAGATCCCTGATATTCCCACGCCTTTTCCATCCTCTCCCCCTGGGTCAGGAGTGTCTTTTCCACTGTGCATTCAAGTGACTCCAACTTCATCTGAGCTCCTGCTCTGAGAGCAGAGAACTTGTGGGGCAGCAGCTGCGGCCTGGACGAGTCCCCCACTCCCTCCTTGGGAAAGGAAAGCAAAGATCAATCCCTACTTGCCCTCAGCCCTGCAGGGAAGGTGGCACTCCAAGTTCCCGCCTTCCAGGACACCGGGGAAGGGATCACCATCCCAAAGAGGAAGCTTGTCACCACTGCAGCTCTGGTGACATTAGAGCAGACCAAGGAGCAAGGAATGAATGTCTTTGTCTCTTACGGCCATGGTAACTGCTCTGGTTTTTGGGAGGGCTTTGTTTGAGAAGCATAATTAAGAAACAGGAATAACTCCTCCTTTGAAAAGTTTCCAAAGCCTCCATTGCCCTGGCAACGTCTGCTGAGAGCACTTGGAAAACAGACTCACATCAGAATTGCACTTCTGATAGCTGATGTACTTGCCAGCTTTGAAAAGCCACCTGAGTAATGAACTGGTGCTTTCTAATTGATGCCTTCTGTTTCCCTCACTTCTATTCATTTCTCCCCCTGTAGAAAAGCAAGAACATTTTCATGCCCTTTCTTTCAGTTTAAGTTCTTTTCTGAATAATAGAAAATATTTTCAGCATTCAAGGGATTGTTGTTTTTTTTAAATGAAACAAAGAAGATGACTAAAGCTCATGGACATGACATTGCAACACTCATTCTAATCTGATCTACCAATAAATACAGCAACCAAACAAGAAAAAATCAAAACAATACAGCTTTGACCTCTTCCACTTGTTTTTTCCTATCCTTAGATTGTAGAAAACAGGCTGTTCATACAACATGCTTTGGAGAAATCAACTTTTCATGCATTACCAATTAGATTCTCCATTCTCAAAGTTAACACTTGCATTAAAAACAAAGGAAAAGTTAAAGTTGGAAGAAGGAATTAATTATAAAGCATCATTTGATGGTAGGCTTTCATCTAACTTTATCTTCAGTGCTAAACTGAAGGCAAGGACAACTTTCAGTTACCCTTCTCAACATATTAGGCCCAATTCCATTGTCCAAATATGTTATCAATATGATAATTCCACACTTTCCCATCTGTAGCCAGTCCAGTCTTCATAAAGGTAGCATTATTGCTACAAATACACTGAGGGGAAACTATTTCAATTACCAGGAGACTCTGCAGCTCCAAGTCTATTTATTTCAATTTATTCAACTGTCTTGATATATGCGTGCATAGAACTTTTATAAAGAATGAATAAATTCACCTTGAAATTGTACCAATTGACTTTGGCTGGGCTGGGCTGCTCGATGGAATCAGAATCACTTTTGAAATAAGCCCTGACAATGCTGATCAAAACAAAGTGGCTGCTCATTTATTAAAGTGACAGCTCAGCAACGGCTTCAAGCGCGGGGCTGCCGTGGCCTGGGGGGTCAGCCATGGCCCGGGGTGACGGCGCTGCCTAAAAGCTTTGGGGCCAGTTGTGCTCTCTGAAGCTGCATCTGACGGTGTGACATTTCCTAGGGCTCCTGCACCTGCCGGGATGTCAAGCAGCGGGTGTGAGCACTGTCACCCGCTGCAGATTGTTATTCCACGAGTGACAAGTTTGCCCTGAGACTACATGCATGAAATTGATCCTTCTTCTCTTTGTTATGAGCAATCTGGTCAGGGAGAAAGCCGCATGGGTCAGACACGTGCACAAAATGCACGACTCCCTAATTTTGCAAATTCATCAACTTAACCACAGCTGAAATGAATCATCACTGGAAATGCATTTTAAAACGTATGTTTGAAAGTTTCAGCCTAAGAACTTCAGCTTGTAGAATTTGTAAAGTGATGGCTTTAGTGGTATTCTCCTTTGAATGTTCAAGTACAGGATTGCTATAGCAACCCACATCCTGCTTTAAAATCAATGGCAATTCAGGCAAGACAAGCTGTTCAACCCGTGTAACAGGTAGCACTGTGCTCCCTCCGTTCATCCTGGCTGCTGCTGCTATGGAAGTTTAAGTTAAAGGAGGAATCCCAAACTTTCCATATGATTTTGGAAAATGAGGTAGGGGATGAGGGGATGAATATCAGTGAATCTGGGTTTGAGGAAGGGCTTAGCTGAAAGCAGCAGAGTTCATGAGCAACTGAAACAAAGACTTGTGCTCTTTGAGCTTTTGCAAAGAGAGTCGAGTTTAAGTGAATCTGGGCTTTTCTGAAAAGTCAGTTTTAGCTTTGCTCTTATGCATAAGAAATCCTGTAAAATGCAGCCACAGAGGTACTCCTCCATTAAGACATTTTGAAAGAAAACCCAAAGCAGAACTGGAGTGACCTCATGTGCAAGTTTCACCGTGCTTTTCACCGTGAGGGGAAGGGGTGTGGGCACTAATTCATAATGTCCATTCAAAGCCCTTGTTAAATGCTTACAGTTCTAAAATCATTGTAATTCATGAGAAAATGTCTTCTGATAAGCAGCTATTAGAAAATGCATCTTGCACTACTGAAAGAGTAAAAGAAGGAATTTGGTTTTGGGACAGATCTCACTTCATCTTTAGGAATGTGAGGCCTGGTGCTGTCACCTGCAGTGCACCCAGCACTGCCAGTTACCAACCCTTTGTGGTTCGAAGCTGGATATCTGGTGACTCCAGACTTGAAGCTGACTGGCAGTTTTACAAAGGCTCTTCTGTCTGGACATCTCAAAGACTGACACACTTCAAAGCAAATCTCAAACAGTAGAGAAAAAAAGCGGGAAATAGAAGTAAGCTTTGTTTAGTTCTAATTCCTTGAAACTCTTTCTGTTTTCCACAAATATTTATAGTAAATTGCACGTATTCATCAGTTGCAGAATAAACATCACAATGGGAAAACACATCTCTGTGTGAACCCCACAAAAGCTGATAAGAAGTGCTTATTTCCTTGTAACCAGGAAGCACTGATTTCGGAAATTTTAATGCATGCCTGTGCAGGAATGAATGCCAATTCCCAGGCATCTGTAGGCATTTGCACAAATGTATCAAATAATGAGAAAAAATGAAGAACCTCTTGGAATACATATTAATAGTTTATATTACTCCACCTATTGACACAGCAAGATAAAATTACAATATGTGCCTACCTTCCTCACACCTATGAAGCTGAATAAACCATCAAGCACTCCAGTGTAACTACTGCAGAAGTTCTCTACTATCAAGGGAAATCCTTTGCTTTTAAGGAAAAGGGGAAAGTTAGCTAGAAGTAGTACATCAAGAAATAGGTAAAAACCTTAAAAAAGCGCAAAAAAGAAAGATCCACAAGACAAATGGTGCAAATGGAATGAAACAGTATTTTTTTGATGATTCCCACCACTCTCTTTTTATTACTGGTGCCATACATTGAGCCCAGCAAACAACCAGCTCTCCTTTGAAGATGCACTCTAGGGTGTGAAAATCCTGTCACGGATTTGCCCTTCATTTATAGGTGGCAGAGTCTCCCTTCCAAAACAGTCTCCCTCATGTAAATATTTAAGTTGTCCTGTTTCACATTATTGTGTCTTGCAATAGTGAAATAGTTTTCTTAGACCATCAAATCTTCAGTCTGATTTGAAACTAACTCTTCCTTTAGTTTGCATCTTGGCATAGGAAGCTTCTATTGCCCTGAGTTTCTTCATCCCATCAATCCTAAATTTAACAGCAGCAGGGAAATAACACTTTGTTGTTTTTATTGACGATAAATAATTTTACTTGAGCCTTTCTGGGAAAATGTCCAGGCATTGCATCTGTGTTAAGATTTAAGATTTCCAGAGACAGTGGGAGAAAAAGTTCATTATAATTTTTGACCCTTGGTGAAAACAGTTTCTTCAGTGTTATTAGGTGTTGCTGTCTGGCAAAAGCAAAGCTCCTTATTTCAGCCTGTACTCCTTTAGTAAATTACTTGAACTCTCGTGGTGTTTTCATATTTACAGAGCTACACAGGGAAAAGAAATTTCATTTTAACAAAGACTGCAGAAATGGTGTGTAGGGACAAAAGACCAAGCACGAAGCCTTCTTCCATAACCACAAATGTCTCCAAATTACATTCCCCACTTCCTGTGTGCAACGGGCAGCGTCCTCATTTCCCTCCCTGCAAGAACAACACCCGGCACTGTCACACCTGTACCTCAGACATTCCCACCCAGGGAGGGCAGGGAGCAGTCTCATTCCAGGCCACCTCAATCCACACGGGCTCAGTGTTTAGCTATGCAACATCCTCAAATGCCCATGATTGCTGTATTTTTCTGGACATTTAAATTGTCTCGACAATAAGCCTTCATTTTTTTCTCAGCTTAAGTTTTCTTTTCACCATGGAGAAAGCCTTGCTGATTTTCTCTCGCAGTAGGTTCTCTTGTGATATATTTCCATGTGCATGTGATTCACACTAATTATTCTTACAACAGGGAAAAATGCTTCTTGAGGTGAAGATGAAGCAAAAACCCATCATTCTTTTAGGGAAAAGATTGCAGGTGAGTTGCTGACATGCAGACCCCTGCTATGTTATTTTACTCCCTAGGGACACCACAAACTTCATTATTCTTTGAATGCCTGCCTCAGACTGTGACTTTTGCTCTCTCCGAGTCACGTTGCTGATTTCAGGTTTCAACTGGTGTCAAGTTTCTCTTGAATTTTTTCAGCAGTGCATAATGTCAACTTTTTAGACTTCCCAACAATGTCCTCGATTTAGTTTAATTGTCTTGCAGCTATCAGAAATCAGCTGACAGTTCTTGGAAGTCTTCCCCATTAGAACACGGAACTCTGATCTTTTCCCTGCAGCTGACACACACGTATGTGCTAACGAACCCCTTGACAACCACAGCGCTGCCGTTTGTCACTTCCTGCAGCAGCTTTACAAATCACCATTTACATCATAACTGGGGTAGCATGCTGCAAGGGAAAAAAAAGAAAAACAAAAAACCTCATTCATGCTCATTCCTTGTCCTGGCTGGTTCACAGATCACAGCACTTGGTTGCACCTCATTCCCCCTTGCATGACATGGACAGGCTCTGAAAACCATTACTCCTTCTCAGCCAATCAAATGTGATTCCTTTTTCCCCTCACTGAAGCAATTCCTTACATTTTTCTTTACAACTCACAGCAACAAAGATATTCTCCCCACAATGTCTGGTTTTATTGCTGTGGTTGCATAGGAAAATAAAGGCATCATGCTGTGCCTTAAAAACTGTGTCCCTGTCTGCAGTTAACTCATTCCGTCTCAGAGATCACTGCAGGTGTCTGTGCATAGCGAGTAAGTACTTTAGCTGAAAAGAGATTTTGCACAATCTGAAAATGCCCGGGAGGCAAATTGTTTCATTAAAGTTCATAGTCAAAATCAACTTTTCAGGGGAAGGGTTATCTGTCTTTTCCAAATTCCCTGTTGCAGCCTGACAGCTTGTGAAAAAGCCTGGCTAAACAATCCCTTCATGTATGTTTAGCAACTGACAGGTTTCTAGAACGTGGGAATTTTTGTTTGTTGGTTGGTTGGGGGTTTTCTGCATTCTGTTTAGCAGAACTACAAATCACAGCAGGGGTCAATTAGCAGAGCTGTAATTCTTTTTCTGGTAGCGTTTATCCTTTAAGGCACCACACAACAACTTGAATTGAAATGTGAGCAGTTCTGCTGCTCTGTTCTGACCTTTGGGCTACTCACGTTTCTGTAAGGCCAAGGTCAGTTTGAATTCCCTCTGTTAAAGCACACGGCCACATGTGAGCGTCTCTACTTCCAGGTATGGACTCTGACCCCCCAGCACCAATCTCCGGCCCGACCCCAGACTTCTGAGAGAGCCCCCTGTCCCCCGAGGCTCCCCAGGGACAGATGGGACAGGGGTGGTGGAACACCCTCCCCTTTTCTCCTCAAAAGCAGAGTTTTCTTCTTGCCTTAATAGAAGCAGTGCCTCCAAATGCACTCATTTGTGTGGAAGTGAATGAGCTGAAAGCACAAGGATCACACATTTGTCTCTGTAATTTAGAATTATTCAGAGAAAAGTGATAGGTATAAATTTTTCTTTGTCGACTTAAAGATTTATATTCATTCATCCCTATAAGGTCTGTGCAGCCCCTATGATCATGATGAATTTTTTTGATTACACTAAAACCAAAGCTTCACTATGAACCTTTTTCCCTTGATTCATAGCTCAGTCTTGGTCTCTGCTGATCTCTAGAGGATTAAGTTACACCGTGCTTGGTTACTTACAGCAGTAGCCACCCCAAATGCATCAATCTTAAGGAATTAAACCCATGCTTTTCTCTTTTTACCCTCACAGAACCGTATTTTGTTCTTCAGACTTTGAAACTCAGTGGAAAAGCAAGGTAGAGGGAAGAGCGATTTCTTCATGGCTGTTAATTTGAATAACGTGCTTGAATGCTCTTGATGTTTCACATCTAGACTCACTTACTGCCCTTCCTACCCGATTCTCTTCATTCCCATCTGATCTACCAAGAAATGCACCAAAATTAATCCTGTCACAAATCCACCAGGAGAGGTGTGCACCAGCAGCAAAAATACAGCAGACTCCTTGCCTGAGCCAACTCGAGGACAGGAAACTCATTTTGAACCATTCATTCTAGGTAAATTCTTACCCATGAAAGTCTCTTTGCCCTATTCCTTCTCTTGCCTTCAATCCTCCCCTTTAGTGCCTATGGCGTTATTTGAATTATTTCCATTTAAAAAGACTGAGATTGACACATCAGACAATTCTGGCAGTGCTGCTTTAATGGTCGGACTTGATGATCTGAGAGGTCTTTTCCAACCAAAATGAGTACAATTCCATGATTCCCTAAAAAGCTGAAATTCTAATGCCTTCTTCCAGGATTAAAATACTGCTTCAGTGCTGTGCTCTAAGAATTATTTGTCTCTAAGCTTTATGAAATGGTGTGATTATTCACGAACGACTCCTTTTATGCATTCAAAATATTTCATCATGAATGTGACAGCAAAAACTTATTTTCATTCCGAGCAAAGACAAACTGAAGCCTTTCAAAATTCCTGACAACAGCACTTTATGCCTCTGAACAGCTAACAGTCAGTGAGCAGGGAAATCAGCTGGGATGACAGTCCCAGAATCAAACATTTCTTAGATATTTTTTATAAAAAATGAAGAAGTTCCAGTATGGGAGGCAGAAAGATTTCCACCCAGGAGAAGGCAAAAACTGGACAGGATGTTTCAGTGCAATCAGAATGATCCAAAAGCAACTGCTGCTACCGTCCCATCATCTGGACAACTTCTTTGACACTCTTTTTTTTTTGGAAACAGATCTGTTCCCACATGTGATTTTATTTCTTTGGTTCTGGAGTTTTTTGGATAAATACAGTTTTTTAATAAAAAAATAGAAGCACGTAATCAAACCAGCATGATCAATTCTGTTTGTAATCTTTCATTTTTCATACAAATGGTGATAGATAAACATTTACTTAAGTAAAGTCTTGCTTCGTGTGCAAATGACTACTACAATAAAGCACTTAGAAAAGCAGATCAACAGTGGTTTCACTGAGAAAGAAACATGTTTAATAAATAATTCATTTATACCTACTGTGCATAATAATCACTCTTCTTAAGTCAGTATTTCTTGGAAAAAAATCATCAGTCAACAATTTGTCTGGAAACATGACACGTGGCCTCTCTCACAATGGAAAATATCCAAACATTCATAAATAAGGCATCTCAGCTTATTAAAAAAAATTGAACTCCTTCGAAATCTTGGTTTTCTTGCAAGTTTTACTTGTTGCAAAGCATCTAACTGCAGATTCTAGTTAAGCACACCTTGATAAGCACTTTGACTGAGAGCTGCAAAGCTGTGCTGTCCTTGCACTCAGCTCTGGCACTCAGAGCAGCTATTGGTGCTCAGGGCTCGCTGCCCTACACGGTGAAAACAGGAGAGAGGCCCTGCTTTGGTATTTGCAGTGATTACAGAGGCAGCTTTCTGTGAAGTTCAAGAAATCGTAACACCCAAGAGAAATATTTTCTAGTCTGGAGAATGACTGTGTTCACCAGCATCACCTTTCATATCTTAAGAAAGTGTTGGAAACAAACATACAGCTTCCTTTTAAAAAAGAAAAAACATCTTTCAGTGCTTGGAGTTCATGTAGATTCAGATGTAAATTACTCAGGAAAGAAAACACTGCTTGTAAAAGTGAAGTTCTGACAATTAAACCTTTTTGTATCTATTACTAAGAGTACCGGACACATGAGGGTGTTACACCAATGGCTCCTGATTATTTTGCACAGATCATTCTTTGCCCAAAGCGGCTGGTGGCCCACATGTCAAATATCATTTTTTCATACTATTACCAAAGCAAAAGTCCTAGCAGAAAGTCAGGTTTGCAAGATGAACTGAAATTGTGTGATTTTCTCTTCTTCCATAATTTACATCTAAGAGTTAAACACTCATAGAAGAGAAAGAAAAATTATACATGCAGTCTGTACAACAGATGCAAATGCATACACCCTTCAATATGCTCTAGAGGTGCATCCCAAAGCAAGCTGAAATCGAGTCATCTTTCAGCTGGTTCTGAACCAACTCCGAGTGCAGCCAGAGCCAGAATGAGCCTCTCCAGGGACCCCGTGCGGCTCAGCATTGATAACTGGAGTGGTGGCTGGGGAGCAGACATCAAAGCTGGGGCACAGCTCGGTGACGGCGCACGGAGAGCGGCAGCAGCCACGACGGTCGATGCACACACGGAGAGGGAAACCTGACCATCCATAAAACATGGATTGGACAAGGTTCTAAAGGACAAACCTTGTTCAAGGCCAGAGGCTTTGCTTTCAGCATTTTCCTGGCATCCAAGGACAGGTGAAAGGTTGTGTGAGCGACAGGTATTATGTCATTGATGCACTGTATGTGTCACAATGACGCCGTATGCTGAATTGCTCTAATTAACTTATCCCAAAGGCTTTTGTAATGAATGAGAGATACATTCTACTGAAGACTTCTCAACCTCTATGAAAAATGTAAGAGATTTCTTTATCCTCCATGTAAGCACTTGGGAAACAGGAGGATCATAGGACAAAGTGTGAGCAGAAGCTCATATTAAAGTTGGTGAGATAGCCTGCTCTCTCCAGCACATTCAGGAACCAACAGAGAAATCACATTTTCAAAGAGAGCAAAACCATTTGGATATAATCAATTTAAAATGTATTATGACATTGCCCTAGTCTGGAAGAAGGATACAGCAATAAATAAGAAAGTCAGTGAAGAGGAATTGGAGAGACCCCTATAAAGATCTGAGGAAAATGGAAATAACTCCCTCAGAGCTTCTTACCAGATGTCGGCAATTTCACTGTTACACTGCGCAGAGCAGATTTGTATTTCTATAACCTGGGAAAGATTAATCTGCTGCAATCAACAAATTACAATTTGAATAATAAATTTCAGGTTTCACCAACATAATCTCTAACCTTGATGAAAAAAAAGACACCCAGAGTAAATCGTTTCAGCAGTCCCTCACAAGGACAGACAAATATCAAATTGCAAGATATGGCAAATTAAGCGCAGATTTTTAAACTGAATCCTGGCTGTATTTTGATTCTAGCAGAGGATGTGGGGCACTGATTAAACAGACTGATAGTTTAGTCATATGCTGGCAGGTCTTGGCTAGCTGCCATATGATTCTGCCTTCTAAGCAGCTATTGCTTTGATCCAGAAAAGTGGATCAAAGGATGTTTACATTTTGGGAGGGGCTATATATCTCCTCAATTAAATACCTTATAATTTTTCAAAAACTGATAAAATGTCAGAAATTATTACAGCTATATACTTTCAATAATCACCAATTCTGAATGATGCACAACTTCATAAAACCTTCAGCCTTTGTCATGACCATAAATTAACTACTTAAAACTGTGCACATACCTAACTTCAGTGCACAAGAGTTAACTGAGATGAGGTAAGCCCTTGGCTGTCCAACCCATAATTAAATTAATCATTGTACAGCATTCTAACTTGGTATAGAATATGTGTTGCATGACTGGGTAACAATCTGTTTAACGTATCAGAGGGAAGGATTAATTTGGAAAGATTTCAGAGATCCCAGTCAGTCCATAGAACTCTACTAACTAACTTACGAGCTAAAATTCATTTACATACATCCTAATTGTTAATTCATTGAAAACATACCACATGAAGCAAATTAGGAAAGTTGAGTATTTGCATGAAATAACAGACAGAATTGAAAATACATAGGAAGAAATACTGTTTACATGCTTGTACACAGGCCTGATGAACTGCAGCTGTAAACAAGAAAGAAACTTTTGGGAAACTTGCATGCACCACGAGGACAAAACCTGTCAAACCCATGGCTGCAGAAGATGCATGAGCTAGAAGTGACAAGCTGACTAAAAAGATGCAGAGAAGCGAAGAGGGTAAAATCACTCACATTCAGGCAGTTTTGCCAAATTCAGAGAAAGGAGTTTTTCACAGGTACACTAAAGGTGCAATTTGTAACTCAAACTCATTGGTATTGGTGAGTTACTTTACATCTAGATGTAATTTAACTTGACAAAGAAAAGAAATTCTTGTTCTTTTAATTGAAGCAATGCTTATTGGTTATACTCTAACATTGTTTATTTCATGCATTCTTTGGTCATTGTGGCTTGAGCTAAAATTGACTGGTGTCTGCTCATATACTGAGAATTATTTTTACACAGCACAGGCAATCATGGGTGCTCCTATCACACAGGATTCCCAGCAAAATTAGGATCCATTCTTTAGTTACGTGGTCATGCATTACTTGGAGTTGATTTAGTTCACCAACATAAAGAAATCAACAGGAGATTGAAAGAAGCAAAAGAATTTCAGCGCAGTGAAGTCTCTGGAACGGGATCAGCAAGAAAACTGCAACGTGCAAGGGGCAAAGTGAGCTAAGGGATACAAAGGAGCTGTTCCAGCAAGAGTCCCTCTCCTCTGGGGACACCCAGGAGAAATCAGGAGCAAAGGAGGAGCCTGGGCTGGGATGAGAGGAGAGCTGAGCTGTTCCCACCTGCTCTGACCCCATCCCTGCCACTCTCCTCGCTCAACCCTCTCCCACCTCACTGCAGACAGACACACTTCCCTAATACCAATGGAATAGAAACCTGAAAGGATTTCTGGGCGCTCTATTAGCACTTCAAAACGTTACAAAGGAGAATATAAAACCCTTGTGCAGGATAGGGGGTTTTTTCAGTAATTTCTACAGAGTTTTGTGTGGTTAAGAGAGAAAGAGGATCTTTTTTGCAAAGTATCAATAAAAAGATGAAAGAATGACAGCATTGCCTGACAAAAGCCAGCAAGATGTTTATAAGGATAATTCTGATGTGGAACAATTTTTTTGGGGTTTTTTTGGTATTTCCACCAAGAACTTTGTAGAGAAAGAATAAACTATAACTTATGCTGGGCTTTGCACAGGATTTAAGGTTCAGTTACTACCACACTTCCAGGGATACAGGTATATTGGCAAAATCTCAGACCCAACATGCACAGAAAGACATTTAACAAAGGAAATGAATATATTTAATTTTTCACTAGCCTGAGCAAAGACTCTCGTGCTTTCTGCAGGGATGGTGCTTGCACAGCTCCTGCTGCTCAGATGCTGTGGGTAAATCCTTTGCTGGATTTCAGTGCCACTGTACAAGCACTGCTTAGCTGATGTTACCAAGATGATTATTTTCTCTTGACATCACAGAGAGAAAATAATAGAGGAGAGGCATTTTAAAACCAAGTATTGCCCAGAGATAAAACAGTGATCTGACCCTGTGAGCAGTTCCAGTTGAACCCTAAGAAGTACATCTTTAGCTATGCATGTACAAACACGCAAAAAACCTCAAGCCAGTTCCAAATCCTGCCTCTTACAGCTTTCTTTGGGTTTTTTATTTGTTTTAAACACTTGCACTTTCACTATCCCCACCGTTTTATTACTTTAATGTACTAAGAAATTTTGTAATGAAAATAATGTACAAACCCAATTATAAATTGTTGAAATCACAATTACAAGACTAGATAATAGAACCCTTTCTACAGTGTCTTGGGGATTTTTTTTTATTCCAAAACACCACAAGTACCTAGACATAATCTGTCTTTTTAGATCCATTGTACACAGATTACAAATTAGAATTACTATCGTAATTACTATCATGCAGTCATTACTATCACACACAAAACTTCACAGGCTGTTCTGCATTTACTGAGTGACAGTTTTGGACTGCGGAGTTACTGAATTGAGGCACTGGGCAAAAATCCCTGAGCATTCCTGTGCTCTGCATGGTGTTTTCCTGGGCGATGATAACAGAACAGAACACACCTCTGGAGGAATATTTCCAGCCCTTTGGAACTTTACTAGAGGGGATCTAAGTTAAGGAATGGACAGTAGGCACAAAGGCGGAATACATGAACTCTTTTAACTTCCTTGGATTCTAAAATTTTTTACAAAGACATAAAATCTTTTCATTTACATACCTGTGTGAACTCATGCATGTCATACCTAGGTTATAAATCTGTTAATGTTTGAGCATTTTTTTTCAAAATAATTTTTTCTTCCATTTTTTCCTAAATATTTCCCAATATTCATCAAGAAAACAGTTCTCAACAATAATTTTATTTGAACCAAATGGAACTGCCACAAAACAAATCATCGGCTCCATTTGTTGCATTTAGCAGCCACATTTTCCCTTCTTAAGTGGAAGACTATTTCCCTTTTCTTTCGCTCACCACGAGCAAGAATTTCAACACTTTTCATTTGAGAAAGAGCATTATATTCCTTAAATAAAGCGTGTCACTCCAATAATCACCAAGCATTCATGTGAAAGGCCGCCGTGGATCACACATCAGCCACGAGAACCACGACTATTGTTTTTATATACATCTCTCACTGAACTTCAGAAAAATCCTGTTTGTGAATAAAACCGCCACTTCCAGGGTAATTGCAAGAAATTACTTATTTTGCAATGAAGAACACTTGAAAGGTTTTCAGTCAGCATCATTCTCGATGCAGTGCATTGCAGTAATCTTGAACCTATCCCGTCCATCCATCAGCAGCTGACCCAGTATTGAGATGAGCATTGATACAGGGTGGGCTGGCAGGCATCCTTTGAAAAGCACTTATTTTTAACATTTTTGGCTCCAAATAGTAACTAATATTTAATTCAGTATATGGGAGATCAAAATACAAGCCTGTGTCATTTTAATTTGGATTAAACAGTGGGATATATAATCTTTAAATAAGAACAAACGCTCCATATACTGTTTCAGAAACAAAACACAGGCAAGAAAAGGATCAGCCCTGCAATAAAATCCCTCTCTTCTTTCACTCTCCTCTCGTCTTCCAATCCTTCCAAGAAAAACACAAAGCAAAAAGCCAGATACATCAAATTAGGAATTCACACAGAAGGCATAGGAGTGTCTAAATTCCACACAAAACCTCACCAAAAGAGCCAATTTTGGGTGAAAAATGACAGTTAACAACCTTTAAAAGAAAGAGCAGAAGCACTGCAAGTGTCACAACTTTGACTGCAGCAGCTACATTTCCCTTCCCCGATTCCAACACCTGGCTCGGGGAGTGCCAGTAGCCATAGCAACCCTCTCCATGCCAAGGCAGCTCTGCAGCCCAGCTACCAAACCCAGCTCCGTGATTTCCCTCCGAACCTCCTTTCCTCTGTTCCCTCAGCACATTGGGGAGCTTTGTCTTCTTTAAAACTCAAATTCCCCCCCTCTCTCCCCGGTAATTTGAGGTTGAAGCCCCTTTCACTGCTGATCACAGCTGAGCCAACCTAAGGCAATGATGCAACTGGATACCTTTGGATGCATCGAAAGTACACTCAGACCTAAATATTCCAACCTCGAAATAGCTACAGTACCCTTCAGAAATATTGCAAAAGATCAACACAAACTTGTTAGAAGAGAACAGAAAGTAGAAGTTGTTAGAACTGTTGTTAGAAGAGAACAGAAAGTATCACACTGGAAGAGAGTCCACCTGGCCTTTAATTTTTTAAATAACCAAACAACTGAGAGATCTTTGAAAACTTTTGATCAGTATGAAACTTGAGATGCACTAGAAATTTTAACAGGAAAGTTGAAGGATCCTTAAATATAACCCTGTGTGCCATTTCAACCCCTGAACACTGTACAAGCAGAGGTAACGTGAAGTTTTGCAAGTAGTTTGAGGTGGCAGAAATGTTCCTGATGCTGAAGATGCCCCCTTCATGTTTGGCTACTCCACGTCACCTCCCCTCTTTGCTCTCTCCCTTGTGCAAGGCTTCAAGCCATTCTGAAACAGCCCACGCAGGAATTGATGGATTTCAAACCAAACAGGGGAGAGGGGAGTAATGCCAGTTTAGAAACATCTCATCTGATTCATTTCCCAGCCTGCTCAAACGGATGGAAGGGAAAGAAAAGCTTCCTCCAGAGGCAGGATTACATTACCTTTAAGTGCTCGTGGAACTGTAACATATACTTAACATTTCAAATAGTTTGAATAGGTGTCTTCTGCAAATTATAATAAGCCCTAAAAATGTCACCTAGTATAACTATCATCATGTCTGCTGTAGGTACAACACTCTGTTGGTAAAACAGTTGATTCTGGAGATGGAGGTTTTGCTAGTTCCTAAATAAAATAAAGAGGTATCAGTCCAATCACGTTAACACATTTACACTGGAAATACATTACTTCATCCCGCTGATTTGCTCATAGAGAAGCCTTATTAAAATCAAATTTGATTTACATTCCTATCAGACAGAATTTCTACTGTAAATCAAGATTAAACCTCTGGCTTTTCTTGGACGCATTTTCAGGGGTACCTTGTACATGTGCAGAGCAGGGAGTGGGGGATCAATACTGGCTCTCTGCAGTGGGTTTGAGATGAGTGTTTCGAAGATCATTCTAAGCAGGAACTTTACTAAGGAATTCTGTCTACAATAGCTACAGGCTCCTTAATTTGGATTTGCAAAAGTAATGTAAATTCCAGAAGACAATACAATGATGCCCTGCTCCTCCAGGTACTCTGCAAACACTGTGTAGGAGAGAATTTTTCTGCCATTGATCTTATTTAAATGAAGCATGAGAGATGAAACAGCCAGAATATTTTATATTATTTTATAAATGCCTTTGCTTAAATAAATGTTTCATTTAAGCAAAGTCATTTGGCCAGTATCACGTGAAAAGACAGTTGCCAGACCACAACTAACTTTCACTTTTGACATTATTGCACTGCCTATAAGCAGAAACACATGCCTGTGGATTTGGTATTTTTTCTTTGAATACTTGAATTTATAAACTATATTTAAACCAATATTATTTCAACACTTTGTTAAAGAATTAGAGCTTCCACAGGACACTCAAAATGAAAAATCAAACCGACATATGAGGAAAAGAGACAAGGGGGATACAGAGCTGGCACACACAGCACAGCAGTGAGTCTGAGCTGGTGCCTGCAGTGGGAGAAGGACAATTGAGAGAAGAGTGAGATCCTGGTGGGACACCTGAGCAAACAGAGCAGCGTGGGGCAGGAACAACAGCTGCCCTGGGAGAATGCAGGGGCTGAGGAGAGCTCAGCATGTGAGGCACAAACCCAAGGTAACAGGTCACCGGATCAAGCCAACAAATCTGTTCCCTTCTGCAAGAGGGAGAGAAGTCTCTTCGCATCTGAAAAGGTCACCACTGAGTCTTCTGTGACCTTTTCCTTTCATATTTTTGGAACATTTTACAACATATTTTTTTAATCACTACCTATTTTATATGTAAATCAGATGGCTGGGGTAGAAAAATCAGTGTAAGGTTCTAACAGAGGTGAGGATTCAGAGAGGAGATGGAGAGCAAGTGCATGGGCTGGCCCGGACAGAGCAGTTTGCCTCCTGCTTCATTCCACCTCTATTATGGCAATTTCCACCACTCCAAACAGCTGGCCTGTAAAAAGCCTAAAAGTGGCTACAGCAGTCAGTAAATTGTTAAAATCTCATATTTTGGTGCAATGCCTGCTGACAAGAAACAGGAAGCTACTTCTGAGAATTTTAGCAAGCAAATGCTTCAGTTGCTGTGACATCCCCTACCTTTTTCATTCCCTTGTTTTCTGTCAGTTTTATTAGGCAATCAAGATTAAAGAGTTATTTTACACTGATAAAAAGAAATCATTCAAATTAAACTTGGTTCATACTAAGAGCCAAAGGGAGTGCTGCTTGTTGAATCAAAACCAAAAGGATTTCAAACTACTGTATTTTGTCTTTGTGAAACAAAACAATTTAAGAAGTTATCAGCCAAAGCTGTTAATCAAATTGACTGGAAACTACAAAGGTGAAAAAAAAAAAGAATATTAGATATTTTACACTTGAAGCACTGAACAATAATAAGCTTCCACCTGTTAACATATTAATAATGCTGTTAAGAATATGATGTGCTTGACACTGTGCCACAGATTTCATAAACCTATGCAATTTCTTATCTGTCAAGAAGCACTTTTTAGCTACTGCAAGAAATGTAAGAAGGAAGACGGGGAGAAAGATGAAAAAATATACTGCATTAAGGCTTGAATGAGATTGTGAAAATCCAGTCACTTGGCTCCTTTACCATCAGGCTACATATATTGGAAAATATATAAAAGCCCAACATTGCATCAGGAAATGGATTGTACTGAGTGACCTCACAGAACTTTTCCATCTGTGCCATTATTAATACGAGGCAGACACCGTAAAACAGAGCTGGCAAAGCAATATCTGTTCCCAGAGATGATGGATACGAGGGAGAAGATAACGCTGATAGAAACAATTACTTGGTGTAACAAGCAGGGGATTTTGTAAAAGTGCTATGATGTAATGAGGAAGATAAGTTGATATTCCTAAAAGTCAAATTATTAGATTTGTAGGGCTGAAAACGTAACATCATGGAAGGTTTTCAAGCTGAGCAAATAAATCAGAATGAATAATTTACCTTGTGCTTTGCTCAGAAGAGGTTCTGTAAACTAGTGACACTTTCTCCAGATATCTTGCTTTAAATTCCAGATTTCCATGATTTTCCACGACACTTGGACTATATGAATTGATTGAAATGTTTTACTGTACTGGATATGTGAAATTCACATTAGTTTTTGAGTTACATATGCTAGACAAAATTCATTTGGTATTTTCTTATGGCTCATGAGTCAAGTGATATTTACAGAAAAGTGAACCTCAAGTCCTCCAGACAGCAATCATAGTAAAGTTTATGCAGAACTTAAAAAGTAACACATTCTCTATTGTAGTGGGTCCCTGGGGGACAAGCTTGATTGTTTAGTCAGCAAACCTGTTCAACGAGAAGAGTGAGATCCTGGTAAACCAAAAAAAACAAACAAAAAAACCCCTTAATTATCTTGCAGCACTTTGTACCCAAGCATAGTAAAAGGTGACCTGGACAACTGTAGGTGCCCAGAGGGAAACTTAAAGAGAAATTAGTGTTTAATACATATTGTTGATCAAAATTTTTAATCTAATTAGAAGATGAGTCACAGGACAAGATTTTTTTTGATAAAAAGTAATTTAGGGTATTTGAGGATCCAGTAGTCACAGTGACACCGTGTGCTACACAATCCTGAGTGCAGATTGTGCATGCGGCACAGCAGCTCTGTGGACACGGCAGGACAAGAAGTGGAGAAAATGTAATCAGATTCGGCACAACTCCATCAGAAGGAAACTGCAGGTCAGGCAAGGTCAGGCAAGTGACACCGCTGACAGCCTCGGGTCCCGTTCGCCGCCTGTGTCAGGGAAACGCCGCGCTGCCTCTCACACACGGAGCCAGTCCTACCCTCCTCGATCATTTTTCTGACACCGTGGCCTCAATCATTTGCCCTGTCAACTGTTTGAGCCACCTCAGCTGGGAGCCTCGGTGAGAAGAGCCAGAAGTTCACCTCTGCTATCAGCATTGTGAGCAAGGTCAGCCCAGGGAGAAAGCAAATTACTGCAGAACTTCTATTTTCAATGCCTTAATCCCACCATTGGTCTGCACTGCCAACCCCTTGGGGTTCTCAGAAGAAACGGGCAAAGTACAGAGTACCTTAAACAAAAAGTTATGCTTTGCTGAAGTGCCAGTTTTACTCGCACAGTTCTACATTATCCCAGGCTGCAGACACGCTCTCCCTCTCAGCCTGTATTTTATGTGAGTGCTCTTGCCGTTTTCATGAGAGGTTCAAACACGGGGGTAGCTGCTCCCTGTGTGTGCCGAGAGCACATCCCATCCTGCAGGAGCAGTGGGCTCTGGTGTGCTGGGAGCACATCCCATCCCATCCTGCAGGAGCAGCGGGCTCCGGTGTGCCGAGAGCACATCCCATCCCATCCCATCCTGCAGGAGCAGCGGGCTCTGGTGTGCTGGGAGCACATCCCATCCCATCCCATCCTGCAGGAGCAGCGGGCTCTGGTGTGCTGGGAGCACATCCCATCCCATCCCATCCTGCAGGAGCAGCGGGCTCTGGTGTGCTGGGAGCACATCCCATCCCATCCCATCCTGCAGGAGCAGCGGGACCTGGTGTGCTGGGAGCACATCCCATCCCATCCCATCCTGCAGGAGCAGCGGGACCTGGTGTGCTGGGAGCACATCCCATCCCATCCCATCCTGCAGGAGCAGCGGGACCTGGTGTGCTGGGAGCACATCCCATCCCATCCCATCCTGCAGGAGCAGCGGGACCTGGTGTGCTGGGAGCACATCCCATCCCATCCCATCCTGCAGGAGCAGCGGGACCTGGTGTGCTGGGAGCACATCCCATCCCATCCCATCCTGCAGGAGCAGCGGGACCTGGTGTGCTGGGAGCACATCCCATCCCATCCCATCCTGCAGGAGCAGCGGGACCTGGTGTGCTGGGAGCACATCCCATCCCATCCCATCCTGCAGGAGCAGCGGGACCTGGTGTGCTGGGAGCACATCCCATCCCATCCCATCCTGCAGGAGCAGCGGGACCTGGTGTGCTGGGAGCACATCCCATCCCATCCCATCCTGCAGGAGCAGCGGGACCTGGTGTGCTGGGAGCACATCCCATCCCATCCCATCCTGCAGGAGCAGCGGGACCTGGTGTGCTGGGAGCACATCCCATCCCATCCCTGGAGCTGCCACCCCAGCCACCCTGCAGTGATGGCCACGCTCTGGTCACTGAGCCTCAGCCGTGCCAGGAGAGCCAGGCTGGCAGAATGGAGAAAGCTGCTCCAAATCACCAGGGCTCAGGAAAATCCTGCTGTTCTGGTTTCAAACTCCAGCTCCTTTGGTAACTGCACGTTCACCGCCCACCAAATAACCACTGCCCGTTTACACAGCAAAGATGTTTGACAGTACTGGGGTCTCTCAAGATGACAGCAAACCACTACTTTATTAAAAAGAGAAGGAGGCTTTGGTTAATTTTTAGCATCAATGGCTCTAATTATTAATTCCTAATAGCTGCAAAATATGCTATGGCTGACAGAGACAGCTTTGAAATCCCAGTATTTTAAAGATATTATTAACAGACTCAGATTAATGTTCCAATAATGGTTATAGGTTTGTAAAGATGAATTCTTCAACAAACTTGCTTTGGTATTGTCTGGCCTCTTCTGCTTTGTATGAGATGTGCATTCAAAGCCTGATTCAACACATCCATGGCTAAGAACAAAGTCAGGTTGCACAAATGTGTGCTGCACAGAGCAGTTTTCTCTCTAAGGCTTTGGCATCAGACACACCATACTGAGGATTTCACAGCTCCTGTAGAGCCTCTGAAAAGTGGCTGAACATTTTCAGGTTCAGTACATTCCACGTGGAGATTTAACAGTTATTAGATTGTCTACAGAATTAATAAGAAGCAATGATTTTGATATTGCTTGTCCTTAAAAAGTAGTGTCTAATGAAACACAAGCATACAAGTGTAAGTGAAAAGTCTAAAATGTTATTCATGCTAAAGTCCTCTGTGATCTACCAAGCTTATAATGGGTTTATGATGTGCTGTGATAACTATTCTTGACAGTCTGCTCTGTTTTCGAAAACAATTTGTATTAAACAACTTTTCTCACCAGCTCAGTTTAATTTAGAACTTTATTCTAATGCTACTGAAATTAAATTTCTGCATATTTAACAAACTTTGTCTCCCAGGTTTTAAACATTAAACTACCTTGAAACTTACTAGTTTTTTAGCAAAGATTTTTGAGCTGATAAATTTTTGTCCAGCCTGTAGCATTTTAAAATGCAGTAACAAGTCAACCACTCAGCACAATATCTTTGTCAGAATTTATGACCACAAAGCTGCGCAACACCGGAGATTACTTCAATCTAACACAATAATTAAAACATGATCCCTATTATTTAAAATGCTGGATGTGCAGTATTTCTTACACGCACAGCATTGGCATTTCAGGAGGAGCTTCACAGATGTACCCAGATTTTATAGAGCCTCTGCTCCTTCTCCATGCAACCTGTTTGCAGTGCTGGGTTCGAGCAGGAGGAGCAGCTCATCCACACCATGGTCCCGTGTCCCGGACAGGCTCAGCCTCCCAGCTCAGACCAGGCAGAATCTGGCCAATAAAAGGAAAACAACCACACCTTGCTCCTCTAACCTGCAATTAGCAGCTCATCAAGACATTTGCATAGCGATGCTAAGATCAGTGATCAGATCACATTTTCCCAGACCTGACACTTCCAGGCAGATTTTATTGACATGTTTGGCTCCGTGACCTTTCACGATTTGATTTTGAAGGCAAATTCCACCACCCTCAGGAGAATTGCATTCTGCAAGTTGCCAACTGTAGCTGAAAACTTCTGTCAGTGTGACTGTGCTAGAAACCACAAAGTGAAATATAAAACCAGCTGGGTTCGAACACTTCAGAGAATGTTCCAAGCTCGCATTTCATTCCTTTGCCCAAACAGGATACCCACAGTATGTCTAACAGCTTGGACTCCATTTTCTTGGCCTGAAATAGTTTTGCATCCTGGCAGGATACCCCATTCCCTCTGCAAATCTCTGTCTTTCGCTTAATGTTTCCAGAACACCTAATTTTTCACACCACGCTCTGCTCATTATTTAGGGGATCCTGCATTTCCAGCAGGGAGAGCAAAATAATTTGAAATAGTACTGCATTAAAATGTGCCTGTGATTTAAAAAATCCACATAAAGTTGCTTTTTGGAGAGTTTCAGGCTTCAGCTTCTACTAAGCTTTTTATTTATTGTGAAATCTGCTTCCAGCACGAAGATTAAAAGTTGTTCTTTTAAGAGAAGAACAGAAGTAACAGGTATTGCAGGGTTGATATGGGGCACAGCTAAGTTCTAAAACATTATACCGAATACTAGAGCTTTAATTTCTCTAGTTTCATTCCAATCTGAATGGAATCAAATTTGGATTGTGCACAGCAGAATATCCATACAAGAAAGATAAACTCATTTTCTTCTTCTTGGATTCAGTGGTGAAAATGCTCAACTCTCATTATACAAAACTTTTGACCTACACTGGTTCATACAGCAATTTTGAGCAGAGGAAGCATACTGAAGAATAAGGAAAAAAAAGGAATTTATTCCCATTTTAAGTAGTTCAAAGGTAGTTAAAAATGTTAAAGTTGGCATCCTTTCAACCCAATAAAATTAAAAACATGAATCAATGCAGGAAAAAAATATAGCAAGAGTATAAATAAATATATAAATACTCCTACACACACTAATGACAGAGTAATTTCCAAATCTAATATACTTTTCTAACCCAACTGTACAAGCACTCTGCAGTTATTTTTGGCCAGATATGTTCCCTAGGATTGTGCCTCCTTCTTGAGTTGAGCAATCATTTTCCATTAACATTTTTACCAGTCCAAATTATTCACTTAACTTTGCTGAAGGATAATGCAAGGAGCTCAAAATCATGACTGACATAAATGTATTCCAGTCATTTGTGGATTAGAGCTCCTTTCTGGTGATTTCCACCAGGCAGAAATTGGTTCCAAAAAGACTTATTACCCACGCCATATCCTTATGCATAAAGATACAATAATCACGGGATACGGGGAAAGCGAGGTGGAAAGGCTGTTAGACCATTGAATCCATTCAGTGCAGCTGATGATTCGGAAAGAAATTTGCATAACCTGCTCTAAAGGACTTTCTGTGCAACGACGCTTCCTCAGTTTCCCAAAGCCACATTTCAATGCTTCAGCTCTCTCACTGTTAGAAAAAGGTTTTCTATAATCCAAATTTTCCTTCAGGACACATTCTTCACTTTTTCCAAATAAATATCAGGATAGATCTTCATTTCTCTTTGCAGTGGCTGATTACATATTTAAAGAGCTTTGATGAGTCTACTTGGTTTCCACTCTTCTAACCCCAAAAATGCCAATTCCTCTCCTTTTAGGAAATATTGAGTTTGCTATGTATGATTATTCTTTATTCTCTCTCAGTCCTTCAACTGCTCACAGTCTTTTTTTTTTTTCAGGTACAATGCCCAAAACTGCAATGAGTGCTCTTTACAGAAGGGCTGGGTTTATGTTTTAGCTTTATGTTAAAGCATATTCCTGAATGTTGCTCATTTAAATAGAAAATAATGAGATTTTCTTAAGTTGACAGACCCCAGGTGTCCATACAGGGTATCTGTACTCACTTTGAGCTCAGCACTGCTAATATGTGCAAGTTTGCAAAGAGCTTTTCACCAGATAATAGATTTATATACCCAAATTCAACCTGGGACATCATGAAAGAAAGCTCTTCCTGCTTTAGGGTTGATCCTTTTGTTTTCTTTACGTGAGGAGAAAAGATTTGTCAAATATTTTAGGGAAACTTTTTCCTACAGATTTTTTAAAATATCACTGTTATGTAGGCAGATTAATAAGTTTATTTTCCCTCCTGATTTATAAACACCTGTTAAAAAAAAAAACAAACAAACAAAACTCTCAAAAACCCAAAAAGAATACCAGAAAATCTAATGACCTTCAAGTGGTCAATTTTTTCCAACTACACATTTGAAAAGCATTGTGTGAACACCTTTTCTTACTTTTAACAGCAGGAGTGCACTCTGTACCGCAAAAGTCATAACAAGGTATTATGACTTGCTGGGGAAATAGAGGGATATTACAAAACAATCAGCTTCCTTTATTGATTTTACACTTTGCTCATACTCTGCAGATGTAGTTCAACCAGCGCTGCACAAGGGAACGTGCTTCCCTGACACTGCCACATGCTTATTTGTTGAAAGAGCATCTCTAAATTAAAACTTTGAAAGTAAATATTCAATAAAACCTTGATGCAGCTCAACACCATCATCAACCTCATTTTAATTTCTATTTAAAACAATGCTTTCTTAAGTTCTCTTTTCCAGCGCTGTTTCAATAAATCAGCAGTTATTAACACTTTTGAGCAAGCAAGAGTTCATTCCGACTTACAGTTACAATGGCATTTTATGACTCTAGGTGACATATTTTTTAAAACTGGAATCATCCAGAAGCACACAAGCTAATTCTCTGAATGCTGAGAGACGTGATAGTGCTTCATCATGGATTTAGCAGTGGTGTTATTCAGCCTTCTCCGGTCTATGACACGCATGCAATTCAACACCTAAAGCATCACAAATGCCTAATGAAATCAATTGTCTGAAAGTTCACGTCTACGCTTTATATGCAAGCAATACTTATTTTTAATCCTCTGTTTACTCACATCTCTCTTGTATATAAAGAAATTGTTTACAACTGCTTAAACAAATTAAAATCAATTGTGCATGTCAAACAATTCAAAATAACAGCAGTCGTGCTGGTAACTTGCTGCATCTTGAGCATGGATGTTGTCTGGAAGCAGAGGAAGCCTTAAAGTCAACAAAATTACCCCAGTTCTACTGGTCCAACTTCACAGGGGTCAGCTGACTGCCACAGCAGAAGAGAATTTGTTCCAAATCATTTTAATGCTCCAGAAGGACCCTCAGTAATGTTATCTCGGGCAGAAAGGGCACCATGAAGCCTGTCTGAAAGCATCAAACAGCATTTACACTTCCTGTGAAAAATCTAAACCTACTCTTTTTTCCCATGAAAAGTCCAGCCTCTTACAGGAAATGTATTTTCAGCCTTATCTCAAAGAAGGGCAACTGAGCAGTTTCCTCCTGCAGCACCAAGTTTACATAAAGATGCCTCCATCTCTAAGTATGCATCAAATGTCATTTGTTAATGAGCAGAGGCCATTCTGAAGGCTTTCCTCTATGGCAACTGTGACCAGCTTTATGCTTGTGCAAATACACGTTGTCCTGTGTGCACAGAGCAGGGACTGATGCACTGATCAATGTGTCTCTTTTCATGCCGTAAAAGGCCAGGAACTAAAACCACCCTGGGAAGGCCTCCTTCTGCATACAGTTCAGTAAACTCATTTCAGCTCTCATTCCCGTAGATCTGCGCTCAATGGACAGATAAACAGCATCCACAGAGCTGCCATGTTGGAAAACAAGAGTTTTTCAGAGTTCCTAAAGATGAACCCGAATCCCGTACTGGTTTCACACACTGTGAGCAGCGAGGCACAACTGGACCCTCTTAGAAGGAGCTGGAGAGAGGATCTACAGGAATTCCTGTGAATTCTTTTAGGAGGGCTGGGGCTTGAGTAAGGGCACAGAAACTGTTCCAGAGCAATTCTTTGTTATAGGAGTAACAGGAAAGAGAAAATTATAGCAAAATCGCCAATTTCAAAATCAGATTTTTGAAGACACTTCTCGAATTCCTTAGTTTTGAAAATCCAGCCTTAAAATACCTTTTTTTCCCTGTGAATTCTGCTTTATCTGAACAAGGGCTGTAAACAAAGAGTTTGAGGTTATTTGCTTTGCTTATGCAAAGGTATTTATCTGTTCCTGTGGAGGCAGGAAATGCTGGCACAGGAACAGAGAATTTCACTAACAGACACAACTTCTACCTTGAGTGGGCAACACCAAGGATTTTATCAAGATGCAATTGCACTTGGCTGGATCTCAGTGTCCTGACACGCCTGTTACAGCACAGTGCAGCACGAACTCTGGGAGATCTCCTTTGCTGCTTGTTTATGCTCTCTTTTAGGTATTTACACAACACTGCTTCTGCCATTGATTTTTTCATCTCTGCTACAGAATGTCAGACGACTTAACAAGCTGTACAGTCAGATACTACTTACTTCAGATAGAGCATAATAAAAGCAATCGTACTTTTGGTCTCTCTTGCTCCCCTGCTCCCAAATTCCACATTCAGAGAACTACAGCTCAACCTAGTAACCTTAAGCTTAACACACGGAATATCATAAATGTTAAAAAAAATATATAAAAATGTTATGCACCAATTACCTTCTGCTTTTATTACTAATTGGGACTTATGACCTTCATTCCAAGTAAAAACGTTAAAAAAACATTCTGACCTTAAAGAGATACTAAATAAATCAGTTCATATATTTTTATCTTATAACTGTCACAAGGATTTCACCTTCTAAAGTTAGGACTTTGAGGAACAGATTCTGATCACTTTTGTACTGGTTTTATTCTGATATTGGTGCATTATGCTGAGAAGAGCTCATCCTGATTTACAATACCATGAGATCAGAATCTGCACCTCTGCAAACGTGAGGAAAAGCCAACAGAGAACGTGCCTCGACTTATTCCTTGGAGTTGCAAAGGAATCCCAGCCTGGATCCAAAGTGCCTCAGCTGTCTGGACTCCATCCTGAGCCGAGGTTTCCACGGGCAGCAAGGCCTGGCACAGAGCAGGATCAGAATGCCAGGGCAGGGCTGACTTCTCGCCCCAGCATCTGATGTTTGTAGCAAGAAAGTTTAACTGGGGCCAACAGGAGGCAGCCTGGGCTGGGCTCGAGGGTTGGACAGATAACTGTTGGGATGGACTGCATGAGACTCAGAGATAAGCATCAGGAGAGATCAATACAGCAAAAGCAAAACCTCCAGAGTTAAGAAATCATACAGCAGTGGCTTAAAAAAAAAAAAAAGAAA
>VYZT01029859.1:9652-21736 GCA_013400735.1 Pomatostomus ruficeps | reverse complement strand
AAGTATGGCAATTTTAGGCAAAAGTATGTAGTTTTGCCTAAAATTGCTGAAAAAGAACTGTGAGAAAACCTTTCAAAGAACAAGAAAATAATACTATAGACAACAGGAAAACTGTTGACATGGGATAATGAATAATTCAGAGCATCAAAAGCAAAGACACCAAAAAACTCCAACATGAAAATATATAAAATCCTAAAGGGAAAATAAAACCATCAAAAAACATAATGACATCAACAACATAACAAACAAAGAAGCAACCCCCCCAAAAAACCAACAAAATAAAAATACCCCAAAAAAATCCAAACAAAAATCCCCCAACAACACAAGAAGTATAGAAAGTATAGGAAGTAGTTATCAAATTATTTGGTCCGTTCAACAGTACTGGCTTATTATTCATTATGCTTAACAAGTATATTGTTGTAAGATTCTAGAAATAAAAGCTTACTGAACTGAAGGACTAGACAACAATGGTTGGAGTCACTGTTCCCATTCCTGGAACAATGAATAAGAAGGTACTGATGAAGACAAGGTGCAAGGAGGACTAGGGTAAGGACAAAAAAGCAAGGACAGGAGTCAGAAAGTACGGATGAAGTGTGCAAGGATGAAGTAAAACAAACAAATAAACCAAACTCCCAAACCCCCAGATCAGAACAGCTAAGACAGGAATAGGAGTGAAACCCTTAGAAGTGCAACTGCCATCAAGTGGCACACAGAAAAAGACGAAGTACCACCAAGTCAACAAGTGATGGATTTTATATACAAAGAATAAACCAGCAGTCAGGCTAACAGGCTGGTTCTTTGTCTCCTGACTGACTCTTGTCAGGCAGCTAACTGCAGCTCAATTGCCTGGACCTGACATGGACTGACAGCTGCCATGTTTGATGCTTCATGCTTCAGAAACCCCAAGTGTTCTTGCTCCACATTTCTATTTTACTTTCCTTTGTATTCCCTGCTTTAGAATAAACATAATCTCTAAATGAAGCCTTTTTTCTCATGATTGAGACATTTAAAACATTTTTCTTTCCTTTGAATTATCTAGTGCCTGCCATGGTATAAGTTCAGGACTAGGATTCTGATTTTGTCCAACTAATTTTTGTTCTCTCCTCTATGACTATGTACGTTTTATACAAAATATCTTGCAAAACAAACACACAGACAAGCCTCAACCAGCTGTCTTATTTAAATAGTCAATGAGCTAATGAATTACTGAAGGCAGCAGAAGAAACTTATTAGCTAAAAGCAACTTGATGAGGGAGTCATATTTCCATAGAATGCAAAATAAAAGGGGGGAGAGGAAGAGGTAGTTTTTTGCATTGCATTTAGTTATGAAAAAATAGCGTATAAGAAAGCAAACATTTCAAACTTGAAGCTCTGGAAAGTTTACAAACTGAAAAATTCATATTTATTCTTTCTGCAAATCTATACTGGCTTCAAAATTGGAGGAATTTTTTAAAAAGATGGAATAGAAATTAAATTAAAGTTAACCAGTACAAATAAAACATGACAGAAGTCCAGTCCCATATAAAAAGCCACAAAATCCTTTTTAGCTAGGAAGTATTAACCCCATTCCATCACTCAGGTGTGACTAGAGTGAAATGATAGTTTAGCAGAAGTACATACCCTTGGACTAAGTGTTGCTAAGCCTAAACAACAGAATAATTTTTACTGGGCTGATCCCAAATATGGTGATTATTCATTTTTTATAACTTTCAGGTTGAATAATTTGTTTCATCTACTCTATTTTTTTTGCATCTCTATAATGTTTTTTAAAAGAGTAAGGACAGAGTTGCTGCATTTTGTAGACTAAAAATGTTGACTATACAATAACATGATTTCCATGCAAAAAAAACTCAGGAAAAAGTCAAGCCTGAGAACCCTGGTCATACTCAGTAGATGTGCAGATGTAAAAGTATCCTTTTGTTTGTAACAAAGGCTTTCTAGGGGTATATCAGATGCTACTATTTAGAATGGAAGATTACAAAAACAGTTATCTCAAGATCATTCTTGCCTAGATACTGGTACTGTCAATAATTATAAACTTCAAAAACTGAACAAATCTAAGGCCTTGTTCAAATACTTTTGTAATAGTAAGGCCAAGGGGAAGGACCATGTAAGTGTCCGACTGCAACCGTGGGTTCTGGAACATGTATTTCTATTAAAAAAACTCTGAACAAAAACTTTCTTTAAAACTTTGGAAGGTAATAAGACATTACAGATTTGAAAAGAGTACAATGGTGTTATGGCTGTAAGTTATCTTTAAAAGACTTTGTCCAGAATGTTTCTCTAAATTAACTGAAAAATTGGTCTGAGAAGTAAATGAGGGGAGTTATCCAGGACCTAGACTCTGTCATGAAAATGAAGCTACAATATTTATTTTCATTAGGACATTAAAATCAATGAGTATACTTTGTATCTTACTAGAAAAACTTTAGAAGGAAGAAAGAGCCAATATATCTTAAAAGAAAAAAGTTTGTGTTTTTGAAAAGCTGTTTAAAAAAATGTGCACAAACTCTTGCAGAAAGTTGTACAAAAATAGTTTGATTTTTCTCCCAGAAAAATTATAGTAAATTAATAATATGTGGATATCTGAAATAGTACACAGAATATTTAAATTCATTAAATTCCTTTAAAAATGATGCTTCATGGTTTTAAAATAAATTAATTACTTCGGCTTATTTTTTCCAACAAAGTCAATGATTTCTAACTTCATTCCTGACTCTCTATATTGTTTGCTTATTATGACTGAAACCAACACAACTAAGAAGCTAACAGGGAAAAGGAGAAAGGTTTGTTGTTTTCCTCTAAACTGTACTGAATTCAAAGGCCAATGAAGTCAATAGAAATCTTTCCATTACCTACAGTGAGCTTTTGATCATGCCACAACTTTGTACTTCAAAGGATAGCTCCCTCTCATCCTTTAAGGTTCTTCCCTCTTTTAGGCATCACAACTTTGCTTCTCTCTATGCCTCCTTTTTTGTATTTCTTTCAGAAAAACTTGGCCCACTTTTCCTTCTTTATAACAGAAGATTTTATGGACAACCCAGCTGATACAATTGCAGAAAACAGCAAAAGACTCAGAGAAATATACAAAATAACTCTGTACAGCAAGAGAGAGACTTCACAACTTTTTGTGAGACCAAAGACCCATTTAGACTCTGCTGTCCATAAGAGATTTAAACTTTTTCCTTGTCCTGAATACCATATTTGGTGTTTACATCAGAAAACAGGTGTTTATATACGGAAGAGACATGTGTGAATTCCACAAATTCAGCTACCCTTCTTTGTCTGAAATATTTGTATTGTCACTTAGAAAGAAAGTGGTACTCTCTAGGATAATTGCATTAAAAAGTAGAAGATTTGGATTATTTTCCTTCCTTTTATTTTTAATAATTTATTTCTATGTTAATGAATACTTTAATGTAACAAGAAATTCATCATCATAAAGTGAAAGTATATCATCCCAGACATATGGCTTGAAGTATGGCATTTTGTAAGTATGACATTTCTTACAAAATAGAAGTAACTGAAAACAAGGGGAAATATCATGATAGAAATAATAATTTTTTTAAAAAAATCTTTCCTTGTCAATAAATGTAGTAACAATACCTTTTAATTTACTTTATTTCTCCTAAAATGAGAGACTAGAAGGTATATACTCTTATATGTGTTTTGGGTTCATGTAGAACGAAACCTAGATTTAGACAGAGCTATTTTAAGCACACCTGTTGGTAGTGCACTGAGACAAAGGAATAACTTCGTATTATAAGATGCTGTCAAGAAAACTTAAAAAAACCCCTAAAAAATACAGGAGTCCTTATCCAAAATGACTTTTTGTTGTACTCAGCTATCAGTTAATGCATTAGCAGCACATATCTATCAATTATTTTCACAGCCTTCCTGTCTGTACTTTACAAAGTACACTCTTAGCAAAGAGGAAAATTTATAAAAATAGTTACAGAGTTCTTTCAGAAGTCTGTAGCAAGTCAAATTCAGATTTTTGATAATTATGAAAGATGTGGTATTTAAGTAGGAGATATTGTGAAGGCAATGACTAATTACAGTTCTTGGCACCATTAAAACTTAAACAAGTTTTGTTTTCTTAGCCAAAATATGTCCATTCATTTTAACAGTAAGTTTGTTTCTTTTAACTATGAGAGTCTTATAAAAGATATTGCCTTTTCCCACCAAATTATTTAAACCATTAAGCTATACTTGTTTACATTGGAATAGAAGCCATTATGGGAATTTAAAATGTAAAAATCTAACTACTATTTTTTGTATCAGTTATATCTATAATTCCACCACAAGGATAAGGTTTTGGAATGACAGCATGCAATGCATGTAGGAGTAAGGGAAATCAGATCCCTCAGGCACATTTAGGTGTCTCTCTTACCCAACAAAGTGAATTAAGCACCTAGGTGCTTTTAAAGATCTGGTTCTTAACAGATTGTTATAGTTAAAAAGAATAACAAAAAGCATGTGTTACTGTGTTACCAATGAAGTAGAGAGGGAAATCGCAATGGCAATTCTATTTGCCCAGAGAATATTGGTTAAACTCTCATGGCAAATAAGTCTAGTTTAAAAAAGTAATCAGTTATTGCCAAAACTTGTGTGAACCTTGATGCTTCAGAGCAAAAGTAGACAAATGTTTGTTAATTTCTCTGTGCTGTTCCTTGAATTCCTTGTGGACTGGTAAGGGCCTGTGCTTCCTAGAGAAGCAGGACCTGTTTGCCCTGATAAGCGAGATGAGGAAAGGAACAGATGTGGAACTGCTTTTCTCTGCCTCAGTATTATACACTGAACTGAGGAAACCAAATCTTTAGTCTACAGTCATAAATCAGTGATGTGAGGGATGTCCAACTACAGTTTATTCTTAACTATCTGTACACTGCCTATTAGAGAAAAGCTCTCTAACAAGTTATTAGCTGCACTAATTGTCTTGCAGTTGAATGAACACATCTTGAACAAGCACTATGGAAGGAAAACATGGAAAAAATTTAAATGACCCACAGTCATCTACTTGTCTGGAAGACTCTAGAAATTCAGCCTCAGACTTTATTTGCATTTGATCTTTTGAAAAAATACCCTAATATCTACATTTATTTACAGTTTTAATGGTTTTCAAAGGAAAAAAATTAAGGTGTCAGTTTGACTTTAAATTTTGAATTTAATTTAAAAAATCCTATATATTGACCGAAATTCTGAGTAAAACTTCTGTACTGTGATTTAGTCCATCTAATTTAGTCTCTATCTGTTTGAAAGTCTTCACTTAAATCTTTATGCATATTATGCTAAATTAATTTAAATCAACTAAGTATGTGTTTATTCAAAGGAAAATGCAAATACTCTACAAAAAGTATAAAAGATGGATAACTTAGTGCCTGCAGCAGCTACAATATTACATTCCCAAAAAGCTGTGCTAGAAGCCTTCAAATGAAGTAATCAATGAAAGTAAAAGGTCTCAAAGTTCTTGAAAAATGGTAAATCTGATTAACAGGAAAACGACAGGTCCAGTTGATATGAGGTAATCTTGGGTCCTCAAACTGGAAAGACATTCACACTTTCAGTTTAAAGTTTCTCATGCAAGGGAAACTTAAATGCTGTCTTCTCCTAACTGATTCACACAGAGGAGTCCTGATAGAATAAAGAATGAACAGGAAAGGTTGCTTTTTTCAGCCCTCTAAAACTGTAATTTGAATCCAATCTATCTCCCTCTTGTAGAGCGTTATCAGTTATGAAATCACTTAATAGGAGTGCTTTATTCTTAATGATTGAGAGTTAACCAAGGCTGCTAGAGTTTGCTGCAATAGCTACATTGATTTAGAAGGATAATTGGAAGCCAATCTAGGATTATATGAGAGAAATAAAAATCTATTGTGAAAAGAGGTCTTGCAGTTAAGACCATATAATACTGGTATGAGTTTCAATTTTGTGAGTGTCCACACTTCTGCAAATGACACATGTGATATAGAATTGACGGGTTTTGGAACTAAAGAGGCATTTTGGATAAAGGACAGTTATTCTTTGATGATGGTGAAGTCAGTGAAAATAGTATAAAATTGTAAGTGCTATAACAAAATAAACAATAAGAAATTGCACCAGAAATATCGAAACTATTTTCAGCAATTTAATATCGATAAAATAAACAGGAGGTCCTATTAATCTGCAACAATATATGATATTTCACTGTTTGCTGTAAAAATATTTTACACTTTTAATGTTCATATGGAAGGAAAAGTTTATGTACTGAAGGAAGAAAGAGAGAAGGTGAAAGGCTTAAAACCTTATTACTGTAGTCAGTATTCAATATTCAAATGCTTATACTTCAGTAAAGTCAAAACCAATTTTGTCTGAAGTCAAGGTACTTCTTTTAAGTGAAAATTATTTCCATGCCAAATTCCATCTCAAAGCTCTCATCCATTTCAGCTCTAGGGCTGCTTATAAAGAGGTTACAGGCTTCTTCCCTCTCCCTCCTGCTCAGTAATGGTAATAACAGATTTTCTTCACTCTACCTGCATTTGAATATTACAGACCTACTTTTGCTCAGGCTTTCTAAACAGCTGAACATCCATGCAAAATAAACAAGAAAAATGTCTAAATGGAATGCATTTATGATTATCTATAACTAACAACAAAAGCAGGTAATCTTGTATTCTCTTCCTATAAGAAGTCAAAATCATACCCCCAGATGTTTTCATCAACATCTAAAAAAAGCCCTGTTTTTCTTTAAACTGCATTAATTGATTTTTTTTTTAAATTAAGTAAAGCATAAAAATAAATCTTTCAAAAAAGAGTAAAGGAATTAGAAATGTTTTGTGGGGGTGGGAGAGGGATTTAATTCTTACATTTATGGTGAAAAAACAGATAAAGACATACATGTTTAAAAGCCAAATTTCCAGGCAAAATTACTTCAGCTGACCCATATGCCTATATAAGATGTTGTACTTACCTTATCTACACCTAATGTTATGTTTATAATGCTTCCACAAACTTAGCATATTCACATATCTTCTGTCATCTTTCTAACATCCTTAAAAACAGATTGAATATGCAATCAATGGATCACAAATTTCAAAATTAGTTCTCTTTAAAATAATTTTACCATCATCTACTTTATTTAGAAAATAAAATTAAGTAAATCCTACACCTTCCAACTCTTTTCTTTTATAACTTAAACAGAAGCAAGCAAACACATTATTTCTTTAAACATAAACAGAGGAAAACTTCATATTAAAATGTGCCTAGACACTTGAGTTTTGCAAGTTTTATAGCAAAGTATCTTATACTGCATACCTCATTTAAAGCATCTTTACTTGAAAGCAAAGGCTCCTTCTAAAATAACTGCTTCTTTTGAGTCTACATTATGATCACCAATATAATTTACCAGATTCAAATTTAGTATCTAATCAATGATTCTTTAACTTAATTTTAATTCTGATAGTAAGCACTTATCAAATACAGAACTGATGAATCTAAAAGATCTTATGATTTGTATAGGCCAGTCAAGTAATACTCTTCCAGTTCTTGATGAACATTTCAAAGGCTCTGGAGAATGTTATTTAATGCTGGCTGCCAGGTATTGACTGAACACTTTTACAGTGTAGATGTTTTCATATGCTAATTCATGCTGCCTTAAGCTGAACAAGAGACCTGACCCGTATTTTCCCATGCCTCCTGTGTTGTTGGCTACTCTTCATTACGGATGGAGACACTCTTAAGACACCAATTTAGACTTAGATTACTCTTTGTTAGACAGGTAAAGTCAGATAAGGTGAATCTCACACAGTGTGCCCATGACTCAGTTGGAATATTTGTTTAAACTAAGTTTACAAAATGATCTCATTAATCATATTTTCTTATGAATTATTCATATAATGCTTTATGTGATCTAATTATGAAATATCTACATCTTTGTCTAAATCAAGCTAGGTGTAATTATACTTTACGGGATTATAGGCAATTAGTTTTATTATTACTGCAATCAACAGTACAAATGAAGAAAAAACAGTTTTTTAGATCTGCTATATTAACTGCATTTAAAATGAGGGGAAAACTCTTAAAGGCTTGTTTTCAAATTATATCTCTGCAAATTCATAATAAGTGATTAGAGGTCTGAATGCAATACTTATGTTTCAGAAAATTAGTTACAAGTAAAACTAAAAAATATCTATGACAGTAAGCCTGTTATCAATCAAATAGAGGGTAGTAATTAGTTACCATGAGGATACAAATTGCTTAATTTTACATGCTAAATAGAAATATTTATTTTCAATATTTTTTTAATAGTCCTGTCTCAACTTCTCTACTTGCCTGTTATGTATTTGTATTTGGTTTGTGTGGCCAGGTTTTGGTCAGGAAGGGTGGCTTCTGTGAGAAGACGCCAGAGGCTTCGTCTATGTCCGGCAGAGCCAATGCTAGCGGCTCCAAGACAGACATGCTGCTGATGAAGGCCGGCTAATTAAAAAAGGTAACACCTTTGCATTAAGATATTTAAGAGGGCGAAAAAAAAAATATTGTGCATATGTAATTGTAGCCAAAGAATAGGGGAGTCAGAATACGTCAGAGGAACAACTCTGCAGACACCAAGGTCAGTAGAGAAAGAGGGGCAGGCGGTGCTCCAGGTGCTGGAGCTGAGATTCCCCTGCAGCCCGTGGTGCAGCCAGTGGTGAGGCAGCTGAACCCCTGCAGCCCATGGAGAATCACAGAGGTGCAGAGATCCACCTGTATCCCGTGGAGGAGTGTGGGAGTCAATGCACCCCCACTGGCACAGCAGGGGAGGGGACACTGAGGAGATCAGCCCTATTACAACCAATGCTCCCCTGTTAGGGGAAAGAGAGAGACCTCCTCCCGAGATGCCATGTGTTTATGCAAGATCTCTGTACCCCGGTTATCTGTTGGACTCCCTATCCCAGCAGCCAGTTCACCTGTCTATCATTCCCTGCGAGCCATCCCACTTCCAGACGGTTCTGTTCTACTCACGATCCCATTTGTCCTTCCCTCACAGCCACTCCCTCGGTCCCTCTCCATTGGTCTCTGCACCCTTGTCCCTCCTTTGTCCAGCCTCTAATCCCTCGCACTATTGGCTCTGAGTGTTCTCTCCGCCCCTTCCCAGCCCCGAGATAAAATCCCATGTTCGAATTTGTTCTTTGTTCTTTTGACGTTGGTTCTTTTTGAGGTGCGTTATTAAAAGTGACTTGGAATACCAAGCAGAAAAACTCTTCCTGTACACTCGACAGTTTGAAGGCTGCTCTGCACAACTGGCAGTGGCAGCCGCGGGCAGGGGTCGGGTGGAGCCGAGCCGAGCGGGAGTGGCGGGCGCAGCCAGCACAGCACAGAAGCGCTGTTTCCCACTGCCGCGCCTGCACGAAGCGAGGCAGCGGCGACGCAGCTTCGCAGCCGCGAGGCTCGGCACACCGGAAACCCGCAGCGGCGGCGGACGCGCGGAAGCCGCAGCGCGGCAAAACCCCGGCAGAGCCGGCAGTGCGGCAGAGGCGGCGCTGCAGCAGCCTCGGCAGATCTGCCGAAGCGGCATCCGGCGTCTCCGGGCTTCGGGAGATGCTCCCAATGCTCGCGCGGTCTCAGAACCGCCGTCCCACTCCGCGGAAACACGGCAGTAGAGGAGACCCACACCAGAGCAGGTGGATGCCTGTGAGATGGCTGTGACCCTGTGGGAGGCCCGTGCTGGAGCAGGCTCCTGGTGGAGACCTGCAGACCCGTGGGGAGAGAAGCCCACCCTGGAGCAGGTTTCCTGGTAGGACCTGTGACCCTGTTGAGGACCCACGTTGGAGCAGGCTGTCTTTGAAGGACAGAGTTCTGTGGCAGAGTGACACATTGCAGCAGTTTATGGACGACTGTTGCCCATAAGCTGGGCTCGTATTGGAGAAGTTCATGGAGAACTGTCTCCAGTTGGAGGGAGCCCACGTGGGAGCAGGTTGTTTCTGTGACTCTCTTACTGAGCAGTCACAGAAACAACCTATGATGAACTGACCATAACTCCCATTCCCTGTCTCCCGGAGCTGTTGAGGGGGGAGTTAGAGCTGTGAAAGGGGGAGGGGCAGGGGATAAGGTGTTTTTAAGGCCTTGTTTTACTTCTCATTATTTTGCTTTGATTGTTTCACTAATAAATTCAATTAATATCTCTAATTCAAATATATTTTGTCTGTGATGGTATTCGGTGAGTGATCTGTGTCCTTATCCCAGCTTGCGAATCTTTCCTTATATTTTCTCTCCCCTGTCCAGTTGCAAAAGGGAGTGAGAGGGAGACTTCGGTGGGAGCCTGGTATCCAGCCAGGGTCAATGCACTACAGTATTACAGATAAATGGGATAACTTTCTACCAGCACTAGGAGTGGGTTAGGCTTGTCTATCTCCCAAGGACATTCTAAGGAGGCTTGGATGCTAGAATAAGATGTGCTAGTACAAGTCTGAAACCTTTTGACTGCCCTCCCTGCCTGCCACAGGCATTCAGTTACCTGCATACCATGGGACCAAGGCTAAGATCTGATAAACACAACTTTGCAATCTTGGCTCAGACAGCTAATAAAATTGCAGAGTTATGAGAAATAGGCATAGAAGGCCTGCAGAAAGCTTAAAAGACTTAAAATTGGAGAGAGTCCTGTCTGATATTTGTATCGATTACCTGTACAAGAGGATCAACTTGCACCCTCTGTAATTTCACAGACGAAACTATGTTGGTGGGTGTGTTTTTCTGTTGGAAGGCAGGAAGGCTTTGCAAAGGAATCTGGATAGATTGAATAGATGGGCCAAGGCCAGTGGTATGAGGTTCACCAAGGCTGAGTTTGGGTCCTACCCTTTGATCACAACAAGCCCATGAAATGCTCCAGGCTGGGGAAGAGTTGATGTAAAGCTGCTCAGTGAAAAAGATCTGGGGGTGCTAGTTGACAGCTAGCTGGACATGAGCCAGTGTGCCCAAGTGGACAAGAAGACCAATGGCACCCTGGCCTGTATCAACAGTAGTGGGGCCAGCAGGACCAGGACAATTATTGTCCCCTTGTACTCAGCAGTGCTGAGGCCACACCTCAAACCCTGTGTCCAGTTTTGGGCCCCTCACTACAAGAAAGACATTGAGGTGCTGGAGCACCAGAGAAGAGCAAAGAAACCACTGAGGGGTCTAGAGAGTAAATCACCATCCCTGGAAATGTTCAAGAAACAACTGGACATGGCACTTACAGCTATGGTTTAGTGGACATGGTAGTATTTGGTCAAAGATTGGACTCAATGATCTTGGAGGTCTTTTCCAGTCTTAATGATTCTATAAGAGAACCCATGGAGATGCAATCATTAGTAGATCAGGGATTCATGAGGAAAAGTGAGAACAAAAAAAGGTACACAAACTTTAAAAGGAAAAGAACAAAATATTTAATTCAGGTGCTCTTGAAGCAGATCACTAAGCACCCACGTCAATAGAGCTGGTGGCAGCTGGCTGCTCTGCAGCACTACTGAAGGGCAGAATCCAGGACTCACAGTGATTGAACTTTCTGCTTGGACTGATGCTGCTACACCAAGAAAAGTGTGCAAGGTGCCTTGTGCGAGTGGAGCATCTTAATGCTTTGCTTCATACCTTGCTGAAGCCCAGATAACTTGCATGTCAGCCAGTTATACTGTGTGCTGTATGTATTCTGCTAATAGACAGTCTTTGTGCATGGCCTTAAGAACCAACAATGGGAGGCAAAAATGGTGTGCACTTTGACAGAGAAGTGGAAGATCCAGATGCATGACATATTTGTAGTAAAGAATAGCTGAAAACTTGCAACCAAGAGACCTGGTGGAAAGTGGTAATGTAGTTCATTTTAGTCAAGTTTGGAGGAAAGGAGAAGACAAGAAATATGATATAAACTTTGTGGCTTGCTAATGTCAAAACGTGTTCATCTTGGAACTTCAGTAGATATCAAAAAATGTCATGGTTTTGATCCTGGCTAAGTGCCAGGCACCCACGGCAGCCACTCACTCGTTCCCTCCCCTGCCACAGCTGGGCAGATGAGGGAAGGAGAGGGGGAAAAAAAACCCGAGGGAATTAACTCAGAGGTCTATGAGTTGAGATAAGGAACCGGGAGAAAACGCTCCA
>VYZT01029857.1:0-12987 GCA_013400735.1 Pomatostomus ruficeps | reverse complement strand
CCAGTCCCTGCCTTTACCTTCTGTGACTTGGCTGGAGCACTTGTTAGTAAAGACCAAGGAAAAAAGGTTGTTGAGTACATCAGCCTTCTCTGTGTCCTACGTTATCAGGTCTTCTGTTTCTGTCTGAAGAGGATCTGTATTTTCCTTAGTCTTCCTTTTATCTCTGATGTACCTACAGAAGCTTTTCTTGTTTCTCTTGACATCCCTTTAAATACAGGCTAGATTTAATTCTATCAGGGATCTATTTTCATAGAATCATACAATCTGTCTGCTCAGACAATCTCTCTGTATTCCTCAGAGTGTGTCTCTCCCTGTTTCCATGCTCTTTAGGTTTTCTTTCTGTGTTTGACTTTGACCAGGTGCTCCTGGTTCATTCATACAGACCTCCTGGCAATTTTATCTGACATGATCTTTTTTGGGATCACTCCTGAGCCTGGAGGAGATGAATCTTGAATATTAACAAGCTTTCTCTCTTCCCTCCAGGATTTTATCTCATGGTACTCTACCAAACAGATCCTTCAAGATGGCGAAATCTGCTCTCCTGAAGTCGAGGACAGTGAGCTTGTCCTGCCCCCTCCTTGTGGCCTAAGGATCTTGAAGTTCACCACTTCATAGTCACTGCAGCCAGGGCTGCCCTTCAGCTTCCCGTTCCACACCAGCCCTTCCTTGTTGGTGAGAACAAGGTCCAGGATAGCACCTTTCCCTGTTGGCTTCTCTGTCCCTTGGAGAAAGAAGTTGTCATCACTGCATTCCAGGAACCTTCCAGATTGCTGATGTCCTGCTGTGTTGTCCCTTGAACAGCTGTTGGGATGGTTCAAGTTCCCTGTGGAGATCAGGACTTGTGAATGTGAGGCTGCTCTTATCTGTCTCTAGAGAAACTCATCCGCTCAGTTTTTCTGGTCAGGCAGCCTGTAGCAGGCCCCTCCTATGATGTCACCTGTCCCTGCCCTCCCTATAGCCCAGACCTGATTGCACTGGCCCTTTCGCACAGCTTCCCTTTGACCAGGAGGATTGATGGAAAAAACCACCTGCCCTTGAGAATCCCTTACTGTCACATGCAGGGCGCTATAATCCTTCTTAATACTCCTCAGACTTCTCCTGGCTGTGTCACTGTTGCTGTATCATGTGAAACAACAGCAGTGTGTAATAGTCAGTGGACTGTACAACACTCTTGGTGACATCCCTCCTACGACACCCCAGTAAGCTTCACCTCTCTAGAGAGCATGTCAGGTCATCAAATGGGTACCTCTGAACCTCTCAGAAGTCACCTACTGCTATCACCCATTGCCTTTTCTTAGCGGTGCTGGTTGTGATGTGGAAGCAGATGGGGCTGCCTTAAAGGTTGTTATACATGGAGCAGATGGGGCTGCCTTACTCAGCCCTGGTGCCTCTCCTGATCTGGTGGGTCTGTCTTCTCAGACTGCAGAGTCTTGAAGTGATTCTGCAAGCGCATCTCGAGCTTTGGGGAATTCTCTTCTTTCTGCAGGTCCTTGCTGTTGCAGGCTTCCAGTCTTCTGCATTATTACCGCCCTGCCTTCTGTGTGTGTTTTGTCTTTTGCTGTCTCTCTTCCCTGCTCCCTTGTTGCAATGTGTTTGAAAATTGTGAAGAGTCTGAGAATGGGAGATGCTTTAATGCACCAAATTAATAGTGTAGTCTGCTTGCTTTCCCCTTTCATATTCTTACTTGGCTGTACTGAAGATAAGTTGTGTTCTTGCTACTGAACTTTTTAGCAGGGAGAACAGATGAAGATGGCAAGACATTAAGAAAAATGCACTATCCCATCTCTGGTTTTTTTCCTTAGTCAGAAAATTTTTCTTTCAACAGCTGATTTGCCTGATGCATTTGGTAGCATTTGATGTATTGCCAGATACGTAACCTGTTGGTCTTTGTAGCTCATAAGGTCTGTGGAAAAATCTACAAAATATGCAAAAGCCATTAATTATATTAGATTGTTTACAACTTCCTTTTTTCTTTCACAGTCAACTTTGTCTAAAATGAGCTGTGGCATCAAAGGTCCTTTATCAGCAGATTGTCAGAATCTTGTACTGTAAGCTCCTCATGTTAGTTCTGCAAGCTCTACACAACTCTGCTTTCAGTTTCAGAGGTGGTTTTGTCAAATGGGATGGTAACTTTCAGCAGCAGCCCATTACTGCTGCAAAGCATAATCTTGCCAGTGGTTTGAACTGATTCGATTTTGGGTCCTCACAGCATGCCAAATCCAGACTCTTTGGGTTAGTGGCAAGGATATGCAGCTTTGAAATAATACCTCCCTTGGCCTAAGTCCAGACTAAGCTGCATTTCATACACTGCCCTCCAAAAAAACAGTCTTTGTTAGGACAGAAGTGATTGTATGAGACATCAGATTGGCAGGTCAGAGAGCATCGACATTAACACACCCTGATCTTGTCTGCTGATGCCGCTGTTTAATTTGAATCTTGTTTATTTTATGTCATGTCAGAGTATAAAACCCCTCTGCTGATGTGAGTACACGTACATGCAAACATTCTGCAGAATATTATCCCAAAGATAAGCAGTTTTCAATTCAGAAAAAGAAGTATTAGAAAAGTTATCTTAAGCAGATGTGGAGATTATTGCAAAAGTTTTAACATAACCATACTGACTTATAAGAGATCTGGTAAGATAACGGTAAAGAAAAGTTATATAGGAACATACAAGCTTCATACGTATTTATAAACTAAATTCTAAAGGCAGAGAGAAAGGCTTGGCAAACAATAAATAGGCAAGTAAATATGTTTTTTCTCTAAATCCACAAATTTTTATGTAATAAGCATTTGAAACTTAAAATTTACTTTCCATTTTGAAGAATTTAAGCTTTTTTCCATCCTGAGATACCTGAATGAAAAATTCTAATGGAATTCACTGATAATATTCCCAAATGGTAGATTTAAGAACTTTTCCTTAAATAAAATTCCAAAGGGACTCTTTGAAATGTAGTGTCATTAACATGTCTTCAACTCTGCACAGTTTTCTTAGAATAGAGTAATTGGTGGAAAACAGGCTTTCACTTGTGTAAGACAGTTGTGTCTCAGTTGTGTGAGACAGCTTGCATGCTAATTGTAATGTTAATTAAAGACACAAGTGTTAGCAAGGACAACAGAAGGTGCTCTCTTGTGGTATTTTGAAATGTGATCAAGTGCTTGGATCAAGAATGTTTTCTATTCTATTTATGTAGTATGGAAAAATGTGCTTTTCTGTCTTCACTCCTTTTTTGGAGGGTTCTAGGATGTATATTTTGAAGTGGCTTGATCATTGATAGCAAGGTAACACCCTAAGGCGGCTACATTGTGCAACCTCAGCTTTGAAAGATTTTACTGAACCCCAGCTTTTTCAAAGATTACCCACAAAATTTTATACTCCTAGGGTGTCTGGTGACCATGAATGCACTTCTTTTACATTAAAGACGTTGTAACAAATGTAAACAACTTTTCCTTTGCTTTTCCCCTCATTCTCAAAACTCTGGGGGAAAATCCCCCAGTACTACCAAAACTCCACAAAGCTGATATAACATCAAGATGTCAGGTTTGAATACAGAGTTTGGAAATGAAAATAAAAGGTACAGTTGGCAACTTCCACAGCTGACAATGTCATCTGTTCAGTAAAGCATGTTTGGTGTTGTGAATGACTGACCTAGTCAACGTGCTCCAGATGGCTATCAAATGTCTTTACACTTTTTAGACTCTTATATTCCACTCTTGCCACTCTGATGGCTTAATAGCACCAGGTACCTGATGAGAGAANAATTAAAATATCTCTTCTCCTTAATTTAAAATAAGTGAAAAGAAAATATCAACCAACCATCAGCAGTGGAAGTGTGCACTGTGGGCAAGGTAAATTGGAGGAGTCTGTCTCCAGTTTTGTAACGACTACCACTTTTCCTCCTGAAAATCTCTCTCCTTGGCAAATCCACTGCCCCCAAAAAGACTGTCTGCAAATGTTTGTGCAAATGGAAATAGATTACAAGAAGGTGGCAGTGTGATTTCTAAGTATGAATGAAGCTGCTGATGTATTTTTATAACAGCAAATATGTGTGTTTTAAATCTCTGGCATCGCTTTTTTGTTTAGGTGAATCTAAGACAAAAAGACAGACCAAACACAAAAAATGAGTTTAAAATGATGTCACCTGAGAGTATGATTCTACTGTGGTGTATAGGATACAGCTCTAGATCGGCCACCCTCTCTCTTTGGTTTTATTGATGCTTTGGTAAGAAAAGTTCTGAATACCTTATTGCTTTGTGAAAAATAGTTAAGCAAACACTGTCTCTGCTCTGCAGCTGTTATAAGCACAGAATTAAAAACTTGGCTTTTGTCAGGGATCTTTTTTTTTTACATCTCACAGCCTAAGGGGTAAAAACCCACTCACATTAGCATTACTATACACTGTATGGTGAGACTGATATTCAGATGTTTTGCGTAACAGTGTGAAGCTTCTATATAAATTTCGGTTTTCTATTTTAGATCAAACAAATCACACTTAAAGATTCTACAGTTCCCACAGATACCTTTCCAAGAAGTTCCTTTGTGCAGAGCTGGAGGGAAGGCAAGATGTTGGCATAGCTGTTGACCTAAAAACCTGCTATGCCAACATATTGTCATCTTTCCTGTCTGTTTGCGGCAGAGGGATGTTATACATTGTGATGGGCATTTGAAACAGCATTAGTCTTTATAGATAATTTGAAATGTCATTTTTCTGGCCCTGCTTTTGAGTCAATGAGGCAAGTGTTTATTAGTTACCTAACAACCAAAGGAGAGACAGAATTTGACTTGGGTTTTTCTGTTACTCAAATGACAAACAGCTTAACATGCTCTGAAAAAGTCAGTATGGAGATGCAGAAAGAAAGCGGCTTGAAGGGGCCATTGGGGACAGGAAAAGAATTGAGTGTTTTTTCTGTCTGACCTCTACACATTTTCAGAGAGTTGTCTGCATATGAGTATTTCTGTTTATATAATTTTTCCTCCTCTGATTGTATTCTCCATCCCTGTGTACTTTTCATGTTTGTACTTTCTGTTACGACCCATCTAGTAAAGGGTGTTGAGCAATGAGAATACAGTGGTAGTTATGTAATGAATGAGCATCCGCTACTGCAATGTTATAGCTGCATTTCAGTGATCTGTTTTCAATACTTAATTAAGAAAAATAAAACAGTAAAACTTGATCCAGAAGGTCTCATGATTGCTGTACAGGGAACCTCATGAAAAATATTAAGTTTATGTAGCAATTTCATCATTCATGTAGTTACTCTACATAAGATGTTGGTTCGCATTTTACTTTGAGAATCTAAAATTAGAGGCTGGATCACGAGTAGTAGCGCTACTTTAAAAAAACATAATGAAGCAGAACTTAATTCCACATTGCATGCACAAAAGTATATGAAAGTACACATAAAAGTAGTCCTTTTACACTTCTAACTCATTCTTGTCACTCAAGTATTGCATTTGATCTGTATACAAAATAAAGTAGTTTATTATGATTAGGCTATGTCATTGCCAAACGTAACTTTGGGCTACTATCTGCACCTACCATAAGAAAAGGATTATAAGTAAATGTTCTTATTAATTTCTGCTATGTAATATTCAGTTTTATTCAGACTCTACACTTAAGCCATGTATCTGCAGTGGGAGATCATTCAAGTGATGTCTAAACTTTTATATACAATTTATGCATTTTAGTGTTTTAATGCACTCATGATGACAAACGTGGAGTCGCACACCAAATATAGCTGTAGAAAATTCCATTGTTCTAGCAAACATAGAGAATGCTCCTCTCCTGATCAATGTTGAAATTAATCTGATATTTAAGTAACAAGGTCCGAAGATGAAAACATATTACCTTTGTTCTAAAAGCAGGATGCAGACAGAACTGAAAATTCAGCTTCCCTCCTGTGTCCAGCTGGCCATGGATCCGCAAAGCAGCTGTTGTCTTTCTTGCTTGCAAGGTGACTTCTTGCTCTCAAACAAGTAGTGTCCCATTATTTGAGCACCTAGCCTGTGGTACTGGACCTTATGCTACTGTTCTAATAAGCAAAATAAATATTACTTGGTTTTCTGAAAGGAAAATAATGGTGAGAAGATACTTAATCTGTTAGAATGAATTAAAGAAAAAGGGAGACAGGGATTTGATATTGGAAAACAATAGTTATGATATGGTCCTTGTTTAGAGATATTAATTGTTTGGCTTAGTAAGCAAGTTTTAAATAAGAATAAGTCACTTAGAGTTATAACACAGTGTGACATAGTACTTTGTTTGCCTTGAATTTGCTTAGTTTAGCATGAGTAGCTGAATTTTCTGGAGTTGTACACCAGTAGCTGTGAGCTTTCATCTAGAGATGTTTCTGGCTGGGATAGAATTAATTTCCTTAATAATTTGCCTACTAGCATGTACAGTGAGAATAATGTTGGTTACACACCAATGCGTAAATTATCACCAAGCAGTCCTTACTCTAAACCAAGGGCTTCTTAGTTTCGCATGCTCTACCAACTAAGCTAGTGCATAATAAGCACAAAACAGAAGATGAGGAGCACAAGCTGTCTCAACAAGATAAGAACAGTTACCACTGGCCTGCCTGTTGGTCATGGAGAAATAATCCAATAAGCTGTTAGGAGGCCCCAGACCAAAAATTGCCATCGCACCAAGAGGCATGTGCAGAATGCATGATTAACAAATGCATAAATTCTGAGGGAATAAAGGCCAACAGGTCTTTGTACAGGGTGCCTCAATGGATTAACCAGGCTCTAGTTGTCCTATTGCTGTACCATTCAATTATTTAATAATTTTTTCCTGCAGTTAGATGTCAGAACCTCTGCTTTGAGGAACCTAGGGTGGAGAAATTTCTTTTTCAAAATCTTCATTACATAGTGCAATGTTTTAGTAGTACACATGCAGAGCCTAAACAGTACTGGGCCTTAGGCTCAACAAACTCCATAGCATAAGCATATTCCGTGACGAGACAGGAATTACTGCAAAATCTTACTGTTTCTGTAGGAATCAACTGTGCCTTAGGAACAATATGTCTACTATTCTGTAGATTCTGTAAATTGTCAATTATATCATAAGAAACATACTCAATAGGTGCACTTCAAGTGAAGTATAACTGATTTACTTGTTTTGTGCGTATGAATTTAAAATTTATGTTAAAGGTGATCTGAAAATTTCAGAAGAATGATAAATGGTGCAGGAAAGAGCTGAACAAGAGCAAGGGAAATTATCCATATCTTTCTTGCCAAATGCAAGACTGGGCAGAATTAAAAGGAAGGGGAAAGCAAGGGCCTGGGGTGAGATTCTGACCGTGCTGGTGTCAGCACAACTATTGTTCCATCTTAGTTTAGGATGAGGATACAGCCATGGAATTGAGTTCATGGTTAGCAAGGTCTGGTTTAGGACATCTCGTCTGAACTTCAATCCTTAGTAATGCTCAGGTATTGTGCTTCACTTACCATCCTAACATGAGCACTTACATACTCTGCTCCTGCTTTGTGATGCAGGAGTAGAGGGAATGTGGAGGCCTCTTTGTGTTGATAAAAAAAAGAAGGTAATTTGTCCAAGAGGGAGCTGGGGGGTGAAATACCTAAGTACTCCACTAGCCAGCCCAGTGAGTGACCTTCGTTAGTCATCAAGGTTCAACAGCAGTTGGCTAGCTTGGCTCCTGTGACCATGGAAATATACTGTGAATATAACATATATCCAAAATAGGAAAATACCATGAACTGGAGAGGAGGAAGGCAGGAGAAGCAAAGTTAATTGGAGACTAGTAACACAAACTAACTTCAGAAAAAGAGGAAACAAAGAGACTTGATTTTTCCAGTGATTCCATTATCTTCTAGTCTGGATCTGGCACTTAGAATCTCTATCTGATTTCATGTGACTACATGTTCCATATAGCACTGACTTTACTCTGCCCTGCTAGCTGATAATTGCTAACACAATTGAGATATGCAGAGAGGCAAGAAAAAGCACAGAACAAAGGCTTCTCTTGTTTCATACTTTCGTGATCATGGCACAAGTAAAAACAAACTGCTTGTTTCAGTCTGTTGACTTGTCTGCAGAGTAGCAGTCAGGACTCTTCTGGAAGACAAAGGCCTATCCTCATCCAGATCAACTGCAAAACATCTTTTCCAGAGAGCGATTATAACTGTTCACTCACAGCACATAGAGTCCTAGTGCATAAGTCACAACAATAAGTAGTCCTCAGATGAAGCACTGTACTGAAACCTGTTTGTGAACAGCATTGTTCGCTTCTTACCTTGTAATTTTTTTTCAGTAAATGACAAAGACTTTGCTGATCTGCCATAAAAAAATTGAATTGTCATGATAGAAAACACAAAAAGGAAAAGTTACATCTCAAGTCAAAAAATGAATTTGAATCTAGGTTGACTGCTGGTAACAGTTCCTTAAAATGTTCTCTTTCATAATCAGGTAATTTTTTAGATTATTTTCCAAGAGCGTACTTACAGTAGTACTTGATGAATACTGAGTTTTTGATAGCTCCATTGACAAATGTCCCTAGCATTAACTATTTTGGATGTACTTAGCAGCATTTTCATTCATGGCTTCTGCCAGCTCTGTAGAGCATTTCTTCAGTAATTCAGAGGTAAATGGCATTATTTTTGTTAGCTCGTTTCTACCCTATTAAATCATTATTAAGATGAGGTGCCTGTTTAACTTGTAGGAGCTCGCTTTTTGTATTCACTGTTGCATTTGTGCTCTTTCAGAGCTAAAAAGTTTTCCAATGCTGAAGTACATGCCTGACTGGAGAGTAAGAAAAAGAGACATAATTGAATAGGAAGTGGAATGAAACTGTCTACTTGCTGCCATTCCAAGGAGAAAATGTTAGGCTTACTTAAGAAAGACAATACAAAGTTAATAATGGTACTAAAAAAAGTAGTTATGCTTGCTCAAGAACAAGAAGGGACTGGATAAAAGTTGGCATATACAAAAGGAAAACTATTGCAAAGCTCTTTCCTCCTTTTCCATCACCTGATGAAACTTGCTTACATCTTCAGCTGAGCTGTATGCATGCGTGCATGCAGGGAGATTTATTGGTTGATTCATAGGTAGGTAAGTGTGTGCTTATGCAGTAGCAATTCTGAAATACATTGGGAAGAATCTTCATAAGGTATTTTAAAATTAACACAGCATGGTGTCGTTTTTGGGTTGTCTTTCCTACCTCAACATCAGTCTCTCCTGAACCGCAATAAACACAAAAAAAGAGCTCACAAGCATGAATAAGTGTGTTTCTTACACAGCACAATCCTCCCTGCCCCCAACCAAAACTACAATTTCTCTGAATGAATTCTATTTTTCTTAAACCACTGTCTTACAGTCAAGAAACTGGTTAATAAATTCCTAGCATTCATAAGATATTATCATTCAAACCATAAGAAATTTCTCATGTCCGTCTTCAAATGCATACTGGTTTTTTTCCAAGTGTGTATCTGAACTAATTTCAATTCAGGTGGTACCTCCTCAGGCAATGTACCAGATTTAATGAAGTAATCACTAGCTGGACAGTAAGTCTGGGCTCCTGGCTACTCATTTATGTAGATATTCCATTTCCAGGCACAACATACATAATCCAGCAAATTGATGTGATCATTCCTCTACCAACTGCTAAACTGTTTTCCAGCAATATCCCAACAAACACTATATGCTCCTCTGTTTCCATCTTCTGCTGAATTTGTAGAATATGGTGTAAGAACTAATCTGTGTATATATTTAACAGTGTTTGGATGAGCATATTCTCATATTGGAGTCAAAAAGCAAGTCAAAAGTGACTAAAAAATATGCCCATCCAGAATTTGGGTGGCATGGAAGGTCTCCAGTGCAGTGTGTCTTCGGAGCCCGGGGTGACCTTGCTAAACCCTCACATGGGAGTGCTACGTAGGTGCTTTATCCAAGTGCACAGACCTGCTGAAATTATTTCATCCATACTACTTTCTTTGACCTCAGGCAGAGTAAAGGGTGGATGAAGAAGGATCCAAACAATAAATACCTGTAAGATCAATACTGTTAAGGAAGCTTGCCTGAATAACTGATCTCATGCATACTGGTTACCTTGATCACGTCTCTTCAGTTCACGGCGTATGGGTCTTCAGAGCAGCAGATTTCCCTCTCCCTTTTCCATTCTAGAACTGGGGAAAAAAGTATTTCCTAAGGGAAGGTCTCCCCACAGTAACCAGCACCCTCTTGTGTTCATGGCACGCAAGAGACCAAACCCAGTGCCAATTAACTCCAGATGACTTAGAAGCTTCATCCTGGAGCACCTTCCACAGCCCTAAACCTGACATAACAGCAGGAACCTGAAGTCTCGTACATGTTTCTCCAACAGCTGCTGTCTATTGCCCAGACAGGAAAGCAGTAATTAGCACGACTGTATGTACCTCACATGTCAATTTTCTCAAACACCACCAGAAATAATCAATCTGAACACTTGCCCCAGTCTTTCTTTGGAGCTACCGTTGCCTTTCCAAGAGGCTTGGGTGTTTTTCAAAACAGAGTTTACACCATGTCTTCAACAGAAGCTGGGAAGTTTTCAATGGCTCTTCAGATTTCCAATGCTTTAGTCCGTTAAGGATTTATGAGGTAGAAATACCACTAGAAATAGTGTAATAGCAATGAAATAGCATAAGCAAATCCAAATCAGAACAAATATGCAGTTTGATTAGGGTACGGTACCAATATCTAAATAAAAGAACAACTGATGCAACCACCAGTGCATCAGTTCTCCGGCCACTAAAGTGTCCTGAAGTGTAGTAGTGTTGTTGTTGTTGTTTTCCTATTTGGATTACTTTGTACAGAAAATCAGAATTCCATATAGTTTGCAAACATTTCTCTGTAGAAATTACTCAACAGCTACAGAGTTTAATTCCTGAGGGAATGGCAAAAAGCTGTGTAAGGGGAGGTTTAGGCTAGATACTCAGAAAAGGTTCTTCACCCAGGCAGTGGTCAGGCATTGGAACAGGCTCCCCAGGGAAGTGCTCACAGCACCTCAGAGAGTTCAGAAAGTGTTTGGACAACACTCTCAGGCACATGGTGTGACTCTTGGGGTGTCCTGTGCAGGGGCAAGAGTTGGACTTGTTCCTTGTGGGTCCCTTTCAACTTAGGATATTCTGTGATTCTTAGAGAGCTGCATATCTTTGCAGCTTTTCAAAATCCTTCTGCAGAATTCTGTAGCATATAATGCTGTTACTGCACAGCAGCCATTCTCCAAGAATCTTCAAGTACAATCACCCTTTCTGTCTAATTCTGAGGTTTTCTCTATGAACAAAGAAAGTCAGTCCAAGTATTTTGCACATGAATATAACTGTATTCTATTAGGCTTGTATCTTACTTACATAGAATTTTGTCATCTTTGCTAACTGAGTCTTGAATAAAAAAGTTGTTAAAACCAGGTAAATTTGAATCAAATTTAAATTCACAAAATGACAGATATAAAAAATGTATAAGTTTGAAGTAAGTGAATTAAATGCATGTAAAATATATTCTGAAGAACATGAGACATAACAATAGTGCTGAATGCACTCATGAAGATATACTTAAAGGATTACCTTCGAAAGTAATTAAAATAACTCAGACAACCAGCTTTGTATCCTGAACCACAGTGTTCCTTATGTATATTATGAGGGTGAAATACTACGTACAAAAACCTGCTAGATCATCTCAGGTTAGGGAATGACGTTTTCTAAACTCCTGTCATTTAATGTGTCCCAGGAATACAAAGTATGGGTGAGAAGGGATTTCAGCCCTTGCAGCCTTGGCAGGGCATGGTGCACCCATTCTAGGTGGTGTGCCTTTACAGCCACTACCCTCCATTGGTTCATTATGGAATCCTGTACCTGTACTAGTGTTTATAATATATTGTCAGGAAAAAAATGCCCCCTTGCTTTTTGATACAAATAAATTAGTTAATCCCTCCTTGATTCTGCTGTTTAAAAAGACAGGTTCACCATCTACTAGTCTCCTTGCGAGTTTAATACCACAATTTAAATAAAACCAAAAATTCTGCATTCAGATGCAGAAAAATATCCTCCCCGGTGTACTTCATAAAGATTGCTGTTAATTCTGTCAATACAAATGAGAGTTGAGGTTACAATAAAACCATGGCATGTACAACATCCTCCATGGATATGTCACCCAAAAAGTGATAATCTCTCACTTGCCTGTATGTTTTTCATTATGTTCTTAATTTTAATTGCATTTTCTTTAACACATCATCCAATTATCATCATTAGTTTCACTTTTGTGATCTCCATCTCAAGGTCTGAAGTGTTATCTGTTTTATGGATAAATGCAAGCAGACAACTACCAATGTTGTCTCCCAAATTCACAACCAGAATTCAATTACACTTTAAACAATTCTGTATATCAAAGCAATCTTTTTCTTGGCCTGGAAGATACTGAAGTAGTCTTTTAATGCTTAGTTATTGCATTTCTCAATTGACTCTGTGGTTTGGTTTCTTCAATTTCTTATAGATGGCATGAAAAGGTGGTAAAAAAAAGGCAAACCTTTCAACAAGACTTGTAAAACCTTGCTGCAAATATTCATGAACTCAATGACTATATACTGAAGGCTTGTCGTGGTTTGACACTGGTCAAAGGCCAGGCACCCTTGAAAGCTGTTCACTCACCCTCCCCTGGCACAGCTGGGCAGAGGAGAGAAAACTTTAATGAAGGCTTCATGGGTTGAGGACCAGGACAAAACACTCCAAGGGCAAAACAGGCTCAACTTACAGGTACAAAGTGAGTCTATTATTAAAAAAATCAGAGGAGGATAATGAGAAGTAAAATAAGCCCTTAAAACACCTTTTTCCCCCCAATCCCTTCATCCTTCCCACTGACTGTGCAGGGAGACAGGGTGTGGGGGTTTGGTCAGTTCATCACCCAAGGTTTTCTCCTGCTGCGCAGGTCCTCCCTCACATGGGAGACAGTTCTCTGTGAAGTCCTCCAGCGTGGGTCCAATCTCAGGAGCAGC
>VYZT01029856.1:596-21274 GCA_013400735.1 Pomatostomus ruficeps | reverse complement strand
ACCTCAAGACAAAAATTCATCAGAAGGGGAGCAGAAATAGTTCTGATAACATCTGTATCAGCTTTATGTTTCATTCTAACTGAGCTAGAAAAATGTCACTTCAGATATTTATCAATGGGCTCCATATCTGGAAGTCTTCGTGATGCACCATGCTATTAGTAGAAGAATTATGTAGTTTGACTAAAATTAATTTCTTTGTAAGTGTTACTTCGTAGACACCTGCTTTGTTCAAAGAATCTGAATGAAATTTCCTATTTTCATTGTTCTAGTAGCTTATCCTTCCTGTTACTAATGAGTGTTGAAATTAGAGATGATGGAAATGTTCAGAACTTTTTAATATAGAAAACATGATTATAATGTCTTATAATTACTGTTTTGCTGTCAGCAGCAGTGAAATTGAATAGTCTGCACTGCAATACTCTCAAGGAGCTGGCCTAAGAAACTGCAGCCTCTTGGAGTGGTACAGTACAGTTGAAGCACCGCAAATAACTGCTATTGTATTGGAAAAAAGAAACAAGAAATCAACCTCTTGTATATTGCATAACCAGGATATTGACTTTGTAATATGTAAATTAATCCATAAATGTTGAAGAAAAGGATTGTTTAGAACACAGAAGTAATTGGAATGTGGGGTAAATCTATTCATAATCGGCTGTGCTAAAATAATTCGACATATTTCTTCAGTGCAGAGTTCTGTAACATGACATCAAATAGATTTTTCTATACTGAAAAGGAATACAGTCTGTCTCATTTATCTGCATGAAAGCAAATTGTAATTTTATAAAGTGATAGTTGAGAATTAAGCATGAAGACAGAAATCACTAGCAGAATTACAGAGTAGGTAAAGAATTGGCTGGAGGGAGGTAGCAGTGATACATACGCTGACTGAGTAACTACTGTAGAAGTTGGCTGTGTACTGTTCTACGTCTTGGAATTATTTTATCTAATTTTTTCTGTTAAAAGTCTTGACCGAAAAAGGGCTGCCAAATGTTTCTGTTCCTTTGTGTTATGTCTTAGTGACACAGCATTATCAAGCACTCTCAGTACAGAGGTATATTGGACTAGAGAGAATTCATCAGGGCTGAAACAATAGAAAAGCTTGAAAATCTTTGCTAAAAAATAAAAATCGAATTTATGGATCTATGGGTAATGATCTCCTAATGTATTGCAAAAATTTCTTTCTATAAAGTAAAAAGCTTTGAACAATAGTCAATTTCCATGATGGCTCCTAACAGGTAGTCTTAGACAGGAGAAAAACAGTCTTAAGATTTATCAGTCATCTTAGGGCCAAAGAGAAGAAAGCTTTTGTGCATTGGATAAGGTACAGGTGCAGTCTCTGGAATTGGCCACGTATGGGTCAGGTCCTCGTGCTGAAGAAATACAATTCACCTCAGTTCTCGTGAAGTCTCAGTGCGTTTAATATAAATTTTAATCTCATTCTCTGGTGTTTCATTTCCCTAGTTAACACTGTGAGTTACCCAATTCATAATCAGGTTAAGAGGACAGGAAATACTTGTCATCCTCTATGCCCTCACTGTTACTGGCACTTAGGAAAATCCTTGGGCAGAACATTGGGCATAATAACTCACCTGGAGTATGTAATGTTAGTATACTTGGTTAATTTGATACTTTGAAAGTGGGTGAACTTTGAGATAGTGCTTGAAAATGGGAGGGACTTAAAGGTTGAGAGATGAGTTTCCTCTTATCTAGAAAAGGTCTAGGGTTACTGCTGAGTCTACTCTAAACTGGTTTAGGAATTGAGGCTTAATATCTGATTTCTCAATGAATGGAATATGCAAATCCCTTTATTTTGGCCAATCCCTTAATTACCTACATAGGGACATCCCATATTACCACATCAAAGAAAACCAATTAACAAGTGGTAAGATTTTGCTATAATTACTTTACAGGTAAAAATGTATACACCTCTGTAAGTAATGTATTTAACCAATTCTAATGTATTACTGTATTTATTGCAGGAAAAAATATTGGGGGACGTGGTCACAAGATTAGTGACTATTTCGAGGTATGAATTTTGTAAAATTTACTTTGGTTTTAAAATCTCCTTTTAAAATATCCTTCTATCTCTTTTTGGATGCTACAGCATTTTTGGTTGTAATGGACAGGCCTCTTGAGAGGTTACTTCTTTTTTCTTTATGTAAGCTTCTGAGTATTGAACCGTGAAGTACAGATGCAGTTTCTCTTGGTGGAGCCTGAACTAAAATACAGAACCCATTATCTTTCACACTTCTCTTTAAACAGCTAAAGGCTACACTAATAATACAATCTGGTTTACGGATTCTGTGTACAGATGAGCTGTATCATTCAGTAGATGTATAATGTGTTTTGAGAAGATTGACTAACCGAGGGTTGTATCTGCTCTGCAGTACCAAGGTGGAAACGGCTCGAGTCCAGTGCGAGGCGTACCTCCTGCAATCCGCTCTCCTCAGAATTCACATTCCGCTCCTTCTTCTGTAAGTCTGGCAACTTCATAACTGCTGGAGATAGTTTTATAATCTAAAAATAGCAAAATTAAAAATAATCTGTATTCAAGGGGAGAATTTTCAAAGGAAGGAGTCCTGGGGAAAGATTTCATTCTTCCAACAGGGGAAAAAAAAGCAAATTAAGTATTAAGACTAAATTTTTCTATTAACACTGGGTCATTTTTTCTTAAAAATCTTTTTAAATACAAAGTAGTTATGTAAAACGTTGAATAAATGTTAAAATGTTGTAATGACATCTATTCATAGGCCTCACACAAATAAGGGGATTTTTTTTGTTACTTATAAGGAAACTTGAACCCCTAACTTGGGACTTTAAAAGCCCAGTTTTTGATAAATCATAAATTTTTAAAATAATTGATGCCTAATCTACCTTTAAAATTCTCTTTGTTGGTCATGCTAATTCATTTTTTTCCTTCTCATAAGCACGATTTTAGTGCTCAGCATTCCAACATACTATTCTAAATGACCAAACAAATTTTGCCAGTTACAGAAAAACTTGTTTTCTCTGATGGTAGACCTCAGCTTTTATTCTGTGTACTTTCAACTTCAGGCATCCTCTTGCTCTTGCCAACAATATGGAGTGTAATACAGATTGTGGAATTTGGCTTGAAAAAGGTCTCATTCACACAAACTAGGTTTATTAACAGGATTTGTGTTCTGATCTGCACTTCCCCTCTCTGGTTCTCCCACGAGAACTGAACACTCCAAAAATAACTCACATTATTCTTGAGTTGTGAAAGCTCAGAATCAGAAAAATAAATCTGTGTGAGACTGACATCACCTTATGTCAGTCTTACATTGTCTTAAATCTTTCAGTCTGTTTCCCCAAAGTGACAATCTTAGTTTCCTCGGAGAATATATTGTATCCTGCCTGAACTGCAAGTGATATGTGATGCCATACTGATAGCTCTCAATGCAGTGCTCCAAGTAGTAGCTTGTGTAAAAAAAATCTTGTTTCTCTATTCTTTGTGATGTTCCTGCCAAGAGTTGTAACAAGCCTATGCTCATAATTAAATATTACAGCTCTTTCTAAAATAATTTGCTTTCATGCCTTTCAGGTTCGACAGAATAGTCCTTCTCCTACTTCATTAGCTTTTGGGGACCACCCTCTCACACAACCAAAGCAGTTATCTATTAAAATTACTCAGGTAACTTTTTGAGTGGAGCTATCCTATATCACTTCAGACTGCAGGAAGAAAAAGATAGTTATGTTTATTTCTTTGTCTTTTAACTTCTAAACTCTTAAAGGCTTACAAAAGCTTTGCTTTTTAAAATTGCCAAAGCATTTTTCTGTTAAGTTCAGCAGCTCATAATTTAAATATCTCTGGTGAGTTTTGTGTTCTGCACTTGCTTGGCTCCCAGCATTGCACTTCATGATTACATAGATGACCATGTCCTTGGTAGGTTTTTGCTCAAGATCGTAGCTGTTGTGTGATCTTAGAAGTAGAGGCTGTTCTTTCAGGCAGTATTTGACGTGACAGCTGCCATTGTCATACTGCATTTAAAATGCGACATTGAAGAAGAAAAATAAGATGGCAATCAAAATGATCAACACACAGTTCTGACGTGACTTTTAAAAACTGAAAGCAACTGTTTCACTCTGCCATTTCTGGTGTGATCTGTTCTATCTTTCACATATTAGTCAGAAAAAGGTGGTTTCACCTGTTGACCAATGCAGAGAAATTAAAGTAATTAGTTGACATTTATGTTCTTCCCTTTTTTTATGCTTTATTTATGAACAATAACTTCTCAGTTGGTGATGAAATCTTTTAATGCTGTTAATGGTTTGTCCCAACTGTTCACAGTTGTCCTTATGAAGAGGGAAAGCAGTTTTGAATACGAGCCTTTCATGATACTTCTAAAACACCTGAAAATAAGATTTGCTGGTCTTGTTGAATGTTTTGAAGTTTATTTCTTCGTCTAACAAGTGTAAGAATAATGCTGTAGTTGTTAAAGGAAAGGATAAATATTTCAAAATGTTCTTTTTAGACCGATCTCACAATGCTGAAATTAGCTGCACTAGAAAGTAATAAAAATCAAGACTTGGAAAAGAAAGAAGGTCGTATAGATGACTTACTCAGGGTAAGTGTTGGACATGGGGTAAAGGTATTTATTCAGAACTGAATATGAGGCAAATATTTTAGATTTTTAAAAAATTCCTAAATTAAAAGGTATAACAAGTTTTTAATTTTTGTAATTTTTTTCTTTAATCTAAGAAGTCTATATAATGAAATGTGTAAGATGTTTTCTCAGCTTCTGTGCTACGACTTGTTAATGATTAAATATGTTTATAGACTTCTGGAAGGTGCAAAGAAAGCTGATGTTTGCAGGCTGTTGATCAATTCCTTAAATTCATATTATAATTCACCCAATGGGTGATTTTGGCTTTTTTTTTTTGTTTTAATTGTGAATAGCCATTATCAGTGGAACAACTGTTGGCATTTTCAGAATGGTGGTGATTGTGACAGAAATAATTACAGGCAATGAATAACTACTTTCAATAAGAAAACTGCTCTGCTGTGCTCTAAGACCTGTTTTCAGAGGAAAAGTCTTAATGCTTATGCTCTTGAAGGAAGCATTGGAGAGAGGATATCTAGAAATATGAAATACGAAACAAACCTATATTCACAAGTAGTAGTCTGTTTAGTGTTTCTGTGTGTACATAAATATGTACAATACATAAAAAGATTAACCCATGCAGTAATATACTATGAAATTGTATATGTAGACTTTTTTAACACATGTTCAACAGTATGGGATAGACAATCATAAACTTTTTAAACAAATCTTGTTTTAATCAATATTCTTGTGGGATTTTTAAGGTAAGAAGTTAAATATAATCGGAGCACAGGGAATTTGTTAAACTTCCTATTCAGATAACTGAAACTTTTATCATGGTGAAATTTTTGCATTCTTGTGAATTGAAGATGTTAGGATTCACATGACTTCAGAAATCATATATAAAGATCTGGCACTAAAATTTAAACTATCAGTTTAAATGATAGTGGAGCCCTCAGTGGAGAGCTGTACAAGAGATTGGTACAGAGCTTTTATATATTCTCTATATGCTGAATGCTGTGTAATACAGATCACAGGACAATGTAAAGGAGATAAAAAAGAAGCAAGGCATCCTTCTACAGGTTGGGATAAATCTGTGAAATGAAATTTTTGTTTCGATAAATAGATGTGTTTATCTATGTTCCTTTCTTTAGTCATGTGAGAGTGGATATATTTATTTTCTGTGACAGCTGATTTTAAAATAGTGTTTCAATATATCTCTTCATATTTTGCATATATTTATTAGGCTAATTGTGATCTTAGAAGACAAATAGATGAACAACAAAAACTACTTGAAAAATACAAAGAAAGGTTAAACAAATGTATTTCAATGAGCAAGAAGCTTCTAATTGAAAAGGTAAGTTTACTGCTCTTAAGGTCTTTGTGGTAAAAGCTGGGAGATTGCAGTAAAACTCCATTATAATTCCTCATTTTCACTTCAACTTTTCCACATTAGTCTCTTGAGATTGAAACTTTATATCCATAATCTCTATCTGGCAGTGTTTTTATAAACCTGAATAAGCTAAATAAAATGCTTAGCCTTTTTTAGATCATGGAAAACGTACCTTTTTTAATTTAAGGATTTACCCATCATAATTCAAGATAGAGCAAAGCATAAAAGTTAAGAATTTAGTTTATGGCATATTTTCTGGACAAATTGTAAGATCACAGTGGATAAAAGAATTTTTTAACATAATCTGTGGTGGAGAGGAGATGGATAATATCTCTTTGTGAGACACTTAAGTGGCTAAGGTAATTTTTTGTGTAAAATGATAAAATGCCGTGTTAGCTTAGAATTAATGGAAAAAAGGAAATGAAGATGACTGCCTTCATACTACTACTAATGAAAGACTTATTTTTTAAAAATTTTATGCCAATTACATTTAAACTAGCAGCAATTTATTAGAAGACAAGGATACCCTGTTTCTCTCCCTCTTCTTTAAAATAGCCTCATTTAAAAGAAGAATCCTAAAAGGTTAATAGACAATCATATTATCACAAATTAGGGTACAAAAAAGTTCAAGATAAACAGCCCAAATGCCTTCCCTAGTGCTAGCTGCTGGATGCTGCTGTCATACACAATGGCACAAAGTGAGCCATTGGAGGATTAGGGAGACTTTCCTCACTTGTGTGGCATAAATAAATCATTGCAGATCTTTTTAAGTTCCAGCATGAGGGGAATGCAGGGAAAAGATGCATCAGATCTGTTTGGCATGGTAGTAGGTGGGTACCTTCAGACTGAGAATACCACAAGGGATGTTTCTTGCGAAAGGCCCTTCTTCAGTCTAGAAGTTTGCAAAAGTCTGTTTGCAAAAAGACCCTTAATTCTGACAACTTCTCACTTCTTGTATGTGATTTTGGGCCATAGATATTTTGTACGAAGCAAGCATTTGTAACAATTAAAGAGGTTTCCTTCCATTAGGTGTTCATAGTGCTCTTCCTTCTGTGAAGGAGACTAGGTGGACTCGGTTGGTTGTCACATCCCAAGGATGCTTGTGGTAGCAGTGCTGGTTCTAAGAAGGGTATGGGCTTCTGTCACTGCAAGGGAATATCTGATTGCAGTTCAGCCTGCCCACAGTGCATTCCACACAGAGGTCCCTGCTGCGGGTCACTTTGGTACAAGCAGTGATATAGATGCTCAGTGAAAGAACTTTCCAGGCTAAGTATAGTGGGTGCATTCTTTATGACATCTAAGTCAGCTCATTTGTTGTAGTAGACATGTACAGATAGAATCTTAATTATATCCTCTGTGATGCTGGTGCTCTATCAGTTGTTCTGTATTTACAAATAAAGTGTTTTTTTATTGAAGAGCAGCAAACTTTATAGGAAAACTGAGCCAAACTCAGGTTTATTTTTTTTGTGCATAAATCATCCTCTAGTTCTGATTCTGACAACTGCAGATGCTTGAGTTCTGTAGAAATTAGAATAAATGGCGTAAATACTACAAGATATTTTCATTTACTCTCCTCTTATCCCTGTCTTAAAAGGCTGTCAGAGGAAAAAAAACCCGAGTGTTTTATTGACTTTTGGAACACTTTAGTGTTACTAAATATGAATTTTTTTTGTTGTTTTCTTAGAGCACACAGGAGAAGCTGGCAAGCAGAGAGAAGAGCATGCAAGACAGATTACGCCTGGGGCATTTTACAACAGTTCGTCATGGTGCTTCATTTACTGAACAGTGGACAGATGGCTTTGCATTTCAAAATCTTGTGAAGTTAGTCCATGCTCTGGTCTTAAAATTCTCACTAATTGTTACTTCCCTCTAGTGGATTTTTTATTACTAATGTTCTAGGATTGGAGCAGCTTTTCATATGTTGTATTTTGGTTTGCCTTTTGAAGACTGAGAATGGAATATAGAACTCCATTAATCAGCTGAGGGAATGCTAAGGTTGTGTGTCTTTAGAAAACAGTTTGGTTTCACTTTGTTTTAAGTATCTTCAGAAAAGCATGAGTGTAGTAATAGCACATAACAATAGTTATTCAACTCAGCTGATAGAAAGAGCTATAAAACTAAATCAGTGATTTTTCAGGAAGCTAACCATGTATCATTGGTGGTCTTTGGGACAGATAAGGTCTGTGAAGTTCTCACTGGTGACATTGGTGCTACCTGCACATCCTCATGGCAGCAGCTTTTTCAGGCATCCTGCTCCTTAGTGCTGTGAAGTAGCAGTGACAAATCTGGCAGCCTCAGATAGGGTCTAGTGCAAGTGGCTGGGGGAGAGCAACCACCTGGAAAAGCGCTGCCATAGCAGGTGTTTCAGCAGAGATGGGGCCAAGGAAAAGGACTCTGCAAGACTGTTAGAGGTGGTGGTAAAATAATTATGCAGTGCTTCCAAAGGTGTTCTTTGGTAATGAGTCTGATTCATTGGAGATACAGATAGATATATAAATAGAAGGATGTATGTATTTTAAAAAGTAATTCACCAAGATTTTAGTTTTTGAAGGGCAGAATTTAGTCTTAGCATTATGGGATTGCCTAGGGCACTGTTTTTCTAAACAGTCTTCAAAACAGTCTGTAGATGTGTTTTGCATAAAAACTTCAATCATTTGTCGTACAACCAAACTGATGGTTTATTTGGGAATGGCCAGATCAGATTCAGTATTTGGCCTATAAAAATCAGGTACTCTCTATTGATGCTGTCAGGGGGAATTTTTCATGGTATAAAAGAAGGTATCCACCAGCCTAGATAGATTTTCTTTTTTTTTCTTTTTCTAGAGCAGAAGTCATGAATAACACTTTCAAAAACAAAACAAACAAAAACCCCCAAAAACAAACAAACAAAAAACCCCACAAAACAAAAAAAACCCCACAAAACCCCAAAACAACAACAAAAACAAACCAAACAAAAAACCTCCCAAAACCACCATATATTTAAAAGGTAAATTGTGCCATAACTTTAGCAAAATTTTTCCATCTCATGAAGAACACTGGTGTTCTTTCTCCTGGGAAACATTTTCACATGTGCAGTAAGTTTTCTAAAATTTCTACATGCCTTATCAGTTAAAAAGATGGTTCTTGAAAAAATGCAAATTGATGAAACTTTAATAAAGCTTTTTTTGGGGTTTACAGGCAGCAAGAGTGGGTGAATCAACAAAGGGAAGACATTGAAAGGCAAAGAAAGCTCCTGGCCAAGCGAAAGCCTCCAACTACAAATAATTCTCAGGCACCATCTGCCAATTCTGAACCCAAGCAGAGGAAAAATAAAGCTGTGAATGGGGCAGAAAACGATCCCTTTGTTAGACCCAATTTACCACAGCTGTAAGTTTAACATTTCAATCAGTCTTTTACATAAATTCTCAGATATTGTCTGTGTGTGTTCTATTCAAATAACAGCATAAAAAGACACTCGGTATATTCAGCAGCAATATCCTCACTAAGGACTTGCTGATGTTAGGGAAATTTGCACCACTGTCTGTGAAGTTGTTGTACAATTGCACAATTTATTTTTGGTAAAGTCACCAGAGAAGGGCCCTTTCTGGGGTTAGGCAATGTTCCTTATGTTACCTTGATCTAGAAGTGTCCTTATCCTGGCTTCTTAAAGTCTTGTAATGTTGCTGATACCAGTTGAACTTCTCTTCATCCACATTGGTTTAAGAGCTTCTCCTTTAGTTAGAGACTTTTTTTTTCCATATAACAGTATTTAGTTGACAAAAAAAAGCTTCTTTTCAGCCTTTAGTATTTGAAGATGTCTTAAAACAAATGGAAATAATACCTTTTTCCTCCTTCTCAATGTTACATCCTGAGACCAATTGTCAGAAGTTGCTGATCCCATTTTACATATTGACAGTGTTGAAATTTTTTGTCACTGAAACATAAAAATGGAGAGTTATTAAAGAACTCTTTTTTCTGGGGACATTTTTTTCCTGCAGATAGAAAAGGTATAATTCAAGGCACACAAAGATGTGTTCTTGACATTTAATTTGAATCCTTTATGAAATTGCTGCTTCAACATATTAGTTGCTGCCCTTGATGCTAGGAGGCTGCAGCTGATAGTGTATCTGTTCCTAGTTTATTTTAAAGTAAAAAGTAAATAATTAGGGTTAAAAAGACCAGCAAATTAATCTGTGTTACTTTGCAGAAGTGAGCTACCTGTGTTGAGCATGATCACCTGTCAGCTCTCACATGCGGAGGCAGTAATTTTTACCTCTGGGGATGGAGGGTATACAGATTGCTCTGGTTAGATCTCCAAAATACATACATTTAGTCCATTCCTGTGAAGACAGCTGCATGTGTTTTGCATAATACATAATTCTTAAAATTCACATTGTGAAATTATTTTACTGTGACAAAAGTATCATGAAAATACAGTAGTAAGGCTGGCAGTGTGAGCAAATCTTGGTTAGCATTACTCGTGTTTTGGTAGAGAGCTGAAGAGCCATTGCTCGTTGTGACTTTTTAGTAATGCTTAGTGCCCGTGTTTCTTCTTAGACCATAATTAATACTTCTGAATAGTACAGTAAATATTGCTGTCATGTTAAAAATATCTATCTGTTTGAATGTAATCCCCGTTATTAAAAGTAACATTTAAGTAATGAAAAATACCTGAAAATTTACAGAAATTTTTATTTGTTGGCTTTTGGCTGGTTATATTCCCATAATCTTATGGCTGCTTTGAGAGATGATAAAATATAAATTTGGGAAAAAATACAGACAACATGTTCTAATTTTTAAGTAGGACAAGATAAATTCCTGGTAATAAAATTTTCTGCTGTTACATAGAGTTAAATAATTTCCAATTTACTAAAGACTGCAAATTTTCATTTCATCTGGTTTAACCAGTTGCATGTTAAATGACACATGAAAATGCTTGCTTGTTATGGAATCGCCAGGAGAACAGTCAAAATTGTCCTTTTGTGTCTAATGCTAGCATAAGTGTAAGCAGTTATTGAATCAAAACTGTTTTGCCTTTGAGTATCATAGTTTGATCATTATGTAAGCTAGATGTGAGATTACTTGCCTATATTGTAAGTTTATAAACTTTGTTTCAGATCTTTGAGAAGATCCGTAATGCATCCTGAGATCACAGAATCATTTAGCCACATTATGCTCTTAGGTCTTTACTTGAAAGGGCTTTTTTGTATTTAGGATTTGTTGTAACCTTTTGTAGTAGTCTTATATGTTGACTCCTTTCTGCTTCTCAGTACAGAATTAAATGCTCTGTGTATCTTGGTAAAACATTAATTGTGCACTTCCATTTTAGAGTAAATTTGTCATGTGCTCTATGTGATTCTCTCCTGTTACATTGTGCTTATCACTGTTTCTGCATTACTTTGGCAGTAATGATCTTAATTAGTACAGTCAAATGGAAAAGAGTCTGTTTATATGAGGCATGAGGAAATGCAGAGCTGCTTGAGATTAATGAACTAAGCCAGTAGTGAATTAGTACAACATACATGCAAGTGATCAGGCAGGTCTATTTTAAACATACAAACTTGCTAGGGCTTGTTACCAACAGGTGTCTTTACCACTGCATTGTTTGCTTTAAGAAATATCTCCAGCTTCTGGTATTGACAAGACAAAATGATCTATAGCTTTGTAACAGTCAGTAGTATTGAGGCTTTTTCTGCAAACATGTCAACTATTTTGAAGTAGACTGAAGGTGTTGTCTGAGGCATTCTTAGTAAGGGCATTGTTTTAGTTCAGCTGAATATACTGTGGTCTCTGATAGGAGTGTAAAAGCAGAAATTTTGCTCTGAAGTTACTGCCATAAAATTGGCCAAATTGCCAGTGTCTTGTGAGTGAATGGTGGCTTGGTGTTTCAAGTAACATGGAACAGTTGAGTCTAAACAGTGTCCTGGTTTTTCATCATTCTTTCCCTTTTTGTGACCTAAGCCAAAACTAAAAAGTAGTTTCAGTTTTGAGGGTTCTCTTTTCAACTGAGCAACGTAATTTTATTAGTCTTATATGAAAGGAATAAATGGAAATATATTTAAAGAAAAAATAGTTATTTGAAGTAGAGGTTGCCTTCTTAGCCCTGGAAAAAAATCTGTTTGAAAACTCTATTCCAAATTCTTTGGAGACATGAGAGAGGATTCTCTAAGATTGTAATGCTAGTCCCTAATTTTTGGAAGCAGCTCTTATTTCATGAGAGAATTACTTCTAGGAGCAATGTTTTACTTGGTTTAGATGATGGAACCCTTCCTCTACAGCTTCAGCTATTTCAGTTGTGTTCACTTCCCAGTCACCTCTTTAAGTGCTTCCCAGTTCCTCCATGGTAGCCTGTATGCATCCTTGTCTCTGCATGCAGTTGGGACCAGGAGAGCAGAGAGAGCTGGCAGGGTTTGTTACTGTGGCTGAACAAATGCATCAGTTAGCAGAAGCATGCTGTTCTGTATGGAACAAATAAAAATACTTTCAGGAATTTTTTCAGGCTGAAGTGCCAACAATATGTCTGGGCTTTACTGGACAAATAAAGGCAACTCCTTACCTGAGGCAGCCTCTTTCTAAGGCGGACATGGAAACAGTGGGTGAAAAGATGTCATGAAAGGTTTTGACTTGGTTGAAGTTTGTTTGTCCTTGTAGAAATTTGGGGAACTACAGTGAGAAGAAGCTCAGACCATAAGAGAAGAGCTTCAGAAATTGTAGCCGGAAAACTTGCATTGATTGTGTATATGACTGTTTGGGAACATGGCTGCCTTCTGCTGTGCCTGTGTATCCAGGATGATTTTCCAGCTGGGAAGAGGTGGGAAAAGAGATGCTTCTAAATGTACCAGGCTTGATGATGGTGAAAACCAAGGAACACATGGCTAGCTTGGATTTTTTTGTCTTGTCTGTACCCGCTAGTAGAAGAATTTTGATCGTAGAAGAAGGTTTTGTCTGAACTTGTGAGGAAGAAGTGAAAAGGTTATGGGTTATGTCTACCCATGCATATTGTGTCAACACCTTTGAAATTTGGTTGTTAAAACATAGGAGTCTGAAAGGCCTGTTTTTGCTAATTTAAAACAAATGTTTGAATTGGTGTTTGTCAAGCCTTTCAGGCTAGGGAAGCAATCCACTTTCTTCCAGCAACAAGTAAAAGTGGCACATTGTGGCTCTAGATGTCACAGGAGAATTACGCTACATACACAAAATATGTCCAGTGCATTTTAGGGAATTTTGGGAATTCATTGCATGTATTTCAGAGTTTATTTGGCTGGAGACAGTTAAAATACAGTATTTATTTTACAGTAATTTTGTGCAGAAAAGATCATGGTCAGGACCAGACTGTTGCCACAGTAATTCATGCAACCTGTTCCCAGCTGCCATTCTTCCCCAGTGTTCCTCAGACTAGCCTCAGGCCTGACTATCCATTTTAAGATGGCAGCAGCCTTGTTTCTGGTTGATGTCCCTACCCTGTGCTCCTCAACCTTTCTCCCTCCACATCTGATGAGACCTGTGTGTCTCAGGTGATGAAGGAGCAACCGCTTCTGCAGTAAATGATGGTGTCTTAGAGGTGACTTGGATGGCGCCTGGAATAACCTGATCTAGTAGGTGGCGTCCCTGCCCGTGACAGGAAGGTTGGAACTAGGTCATCTTTAAGGTCCCTTCCAACCCAGACATTGCATGATTCTGTAATTCTGTTTTCCAGAAGTGCCTTCAGCATGCCGCTGCCCTGCAAAAGGTGGGGAGAATGCATGCCGACGCGCAGTGGTGGGCTGATGGGGAGCAGTCTCTGGGCTGGTAGGATGTCTGCAGACTGTGCAGTGGGGCTGGTGGCCTACAGCCAGAAAACAGACAGTGTGCATGCTGTTACTGGCTTACTGCTGTTTGTTGTGTGCAATTTTAATACAAAATACACTATATTTTTAGATAAAAACTAATGAGCTCCTAAAAAAAAGTGTTTCTGAGTATGAGAGAATAAAGTTTTGTTTTTCAGAAGTAAATGAACAAAATCCGAAGTGACTGTGTACCGCTTTGTGCTTTCCTCTGAAATGTGGTGGTCAGTAATGACAGTTTTAGATTGCTGTGAAACATGCTGTGTTTCTAATAGAGTTACATTTGTAAGGAAATATAAAAATAGAAAACAATCATTTATTGGGTTATAGCATAGAAACATGGAAAGAGTGACTTTGAATCTTAATGTTTTCAGTATGACGTCCAAGTTGTGCTCTGTGCTCAAGAGAGCTATTTCAGAACTGTTTGAAAGGTGATACTTGCTAGAGCTGTCTAGGCACTTCGTTACAACTCTATGTGGACACCCGAGGTTTTATAGAAAAGGACCAGATTTTCCATATTATGTTAGTTTTTAAGGGGATCTGTGTTTTTAGGGCTCCTAGTGTTCACTGAAAGTTCTGGTAGGTCATGTGACTACCTTTGTATGTTAAGTGTGTTTTACTAGTGGTTCAGCTTTGCAAAGCCACCTAAATGCTCCCTGAGTAAGACAAACTTTACTGTCTGTATTTCTGGAAATGCACAAACTTGTAATTTGTACTGTAGACAGGAATCTGGAAACAACAATATTCAGCCTTGTGCACATTGGCATTGATCCTTTGTCTTTTTTAACTGAGACCTTAATCCACATTAGAGTAGTTTGCTGTTTTGACAGAAGTATTGAAAAGGTGTGGGGGGTATTGTTGTGAGTAGTCTAGCAAGGTCTTGTTGATCTCTTTGACAGTGCTAGCAGATGTATTACAGCAGGAATTTGAGCATTTGTTTGTTACGTTTCTTGCTGTTGCTTGGACTCTACAAAGTCCAAGTGCATTGCCAGCTTTCCTAGCTATGGAGATACACCATTTCACTTTTGGTTTAATGCCTCTTCTTTTAAGATGTAGCATACATTGTCTAAACCCAGAGGAGATTCTGCTAGGAAAAGAATATAAATGTTAGGTCCCAAAATCTGGTAGTAAGAGACTTTTTGCTTTTCTTGGAGAGGCAAATTCCTCCCTCCCTTGCCTTCGGAGTTTTTGGGGATGTCTCTTGACTGGAATACAAGACTGCTCTGAATTCCAGTAAGAAAAAACTTTGTAACTTTGTATGATATGTCTTAAAAGAAACGATTGCTTGCTTCTCAGATTCTGACAGGATGTGATGATGGGTGCTTTTGTCACCTGATCTGAGTGTTTTCTATATGTTACAGACCCAGAAGGCTGATGAAATAACTACAGTCTTGTGAGGCTGTTTCCAATTTCTTGAATATTTAGATGCTGTGGTCAAAAAAATCCCCAGTAATTTCACTGAGTGGTTGAATCAGTTTTCTGTCCTGGTCAAATCAGAAAATAGACAGCAAAATTCAGTATTTATAATAACAGGAATGGAAAGAGCTCTTTGAAACTTTCAGAACCACCAGATTTTATCTGAAAAATGTGCACTCCTTTATCAACAGCTTTAGAGACACAATGAAAGTACAGGTGTTAGGATTCTGAAAACTGGTGAACTTGAAAAGGAAGAAGTCTTACAGTCTATTAGATTTCTGCAAATTTTACTGAAGTTGATTGGCATTTGCTGTAAGAAGAATCTGAATTAGTGTCCCTCACCTCTGGGAAGACTATTGGTGATTCACAAGACATTTTAGTCTTCAGGCTTGCAATATGAACAGCACGTATAGCCTTCTAACCACCTTGGGTAACTATCTTCCCAGCTGATTGAACCCAAAGAAATATGGACTTTGTGAGAACGTATTATACTATGAGTTTTAGCTTTGCATCATGCAAGAAGTATTACATCTAGGCTAAACAATAAAATGTGTAATTTTAATTTCTTTTGTAGGGATTTGTGTGAAGCCTTTCAAGGAGGCCATACCTCTTTCTTTTTCCCCATCCCCTGTTTGTCTTCTTCATATGTGCAAGGTTTCTTATCTGGAACTTAAGTCTCTTGGGTTTATTTTTCGGGTGGTTTGTCTTTTTTGTTCATCAGACGGGTACTGCATGCAGTCAGTTCACAGGTTTCTTAGTTACTAATCTGTGCAAACAGTCTAGAGTCTCTGCATGGTAAGTGACTTTATGTCCGAGCAAGTCTATAGACAGTGACGGGCCACTGAATTATTTGTAGCCAGAAATCATCGAGAAAAGGAAGATGAAAAGAGAACAAGCAAGAGAGTCACATGTGAATTCAAAGCTGAATTTGTGGTTTCATACAAAATGTAGTGCTAATGAACTTGAAATGTATGGTTTTGCACTACCTTCTGTAAATCACAGCTCAGAAATCTAGTGTTATCACTCTTGTCTAATTTCTGAATGCGTTAGAGTGGAGGACCAAGCAGTGGAGTAGCATCAGCTAAAAACTGGGCTAGTGATAGGATTCAAGATACACCTAGGAAATTAACAGGCTATCTGGAAGAACAGAAATGGCTCAGTGGGAGAGTCAGTTAAAATTGCAGATTACCAGACACAGGCATCCTCTGAGTATGTTCTGCCCCTGAAATGATAAATCCAAGATGTTCAGATGGTTCAAAAATGTACTTCTAGTACCTCTAGTGGCAGTAAATAACAAGATACTGTATATACTGTAGTTTTTCAGTAAAAATGCTATTGTTTTGTTTGCCGTTATATAAAAGCTATAATTACATGATTGTTTCATTTTTCAGTTTGACTTTAGCAGAGTACCATGAACAGGAAGAAATTTTCAAACTTCGATTAGGACATCTCAAAAAGGTATGTTTTTTTAATCACAACTAAACCCATAAAAATTAGTACTATCAAAATAAAAAGATCGCTTTTGTTGAGAACTGTCTGATAAAAAACCTGATACTGAAATTGCTATACTACTTTATGCCTAATAGTGGCCTTTCTTTTGTTCCTGTTTGTGCAACTTTTCATAAACACTGGGAGTAAAGGGGAGCAATAGTGAGTCCATCCTGTGTAACACTGTACTGGTTCCTTAAATCCCTATAAGAGTGTTAACAGTAATGATGCCAACAATCCTGCTCTTCCCCCTCCACTTTCTGAGCTCTCGTTTCAGAGCTCAGTGAGCCAGCCATGTTTGGTATATGGGCTTTTTATGTTTGTTTTTTGGCCTTTAAAATGGTCCAATTCACAAGCATTGCGTTTCTGAATTAATGTAACATTTTCATCATCTGCACTATTCATTTCAGTTGTTATCAGTTAGCGTATTACCTATCACAAGAGAATATAATTTTCCTACTTTTATGGATAATCTTTACGCAGTGTCTCATTTTTGCAGTCAGATATTTTACTCTAGTCTGACTTTTGTAAAAGATTTTTTCTTGAAGCCCATCATTCTCATAAATCTGTGTAGTGAGATAATTACTGTATGAAGAAACCATTGCTCATTCAAGCAAAGATTTTGAGGAATAACCTGTAAAAAGGAATGGCATTTGGTGGAGACAGAAATACCTCAATAAGAGTGAAAGAAAAGTACTTACATCTGCTGAGTAGTAGTTCCTGAGTTGTTCAGTCAAAACAGGTCATAGTGTTTTTCCCCCTGAAATGTTGCAAGAGTCTGTTTCAGGCCTATTCTCTTCAAATGTACAAGCCACCTGTTATAAATCCTACTATAATAAACTGAACTGGGCCCCTTGAGAAAACTGCAGCTGTTTCTAAAGAATATGACAGGAAAGTACTTGAATCTGTAGTAGGAAATCTGCATATAATTTGCTGACAGGAGTGAAGTAGATTGCCCACATAGTTCTTTATTGTTAATGGTCTAGAAGCTCCAACTTCACATGGAATTCTATAGGGAAATTCTGTAGATTTTTTTTCCATGCTTAAACTTTATGGAAGTCTAATGCGAATTTCAGATTATAGATGGAATAAGCTGCATGGTTATTTAATACTGGAATTTTGGTTTCACCTTGAGCGTCAGTGCTGGAGTACTTTGCAAAAGATGGGAATTCTTTGACTAAATGCCAGAGGGGAAACAAATGTTATTCTTAGAAAATAATATTTGAGTACATCTGAAGAAAAAATAAAAGTACGTTCTTACATTATAATTCTTATGTTTGATATGATTTTGTCATTAACTAAGAAAACCAGTTTTGTTACCTTCATTTCATCCCTGTGCCTTTTTGCTATTTACATTTTTTTTCTTCCTTCCTTCAGCATATGCTGTTTTGCTGACTGCTCCTGTTCCTTTTCACTCTTGAGATGCTTTCCTGGTGCTCTTATTTTTGGTGCCCTGTACATGCTGCCACCACCAGTTTTCTTTTCCTACTGCTACCCAGGAAATTCTTTTCCAGCTAGTTGCTTTGGTCGTGGAGAGAGGCTCTTGTTTTCTCACTTCCTTTTATATAGCAGTGACCTGAGGCAGCTAAGCTGGTTCATTCTTGCTTAAAGGTATTCACAGCCTGAGTGTCCTAAATAACAGCTGGAAACAATGCAACCAGCCAGTTCTCTTTGGACTAACATTGGCCTATGAACCACATTTTGAGAACCACTGAATTACATAATATATGAACAAAAAGGTCCAAAAGAGGCATAACTGATGGATTTTTTTTTTGTTAGCCTTTGGGAAGAACATAGACAATTGTGTGTATAAGTCTGTGGCCTTTTGTGAGGGGAGAAGGACTAAAATTCTTTATAAAGGACTACTGGGTTATGAGGAACTGCCTATCATTTCAGGGTATTTAACAGAGAACTGCAGGGATACGTCTAAATATAGAAAAAGAGAGTTTAACATTATATAAACAGGAAAACCCCAGCTCTTGACATTGTACCTTAGGAAGAATAAATGGTCCACCCAGATCTGCTAGCAGTTTAGTGCTACTTAGTCCAGCTTTTAAATTATTACTAATTTGATTTTCATTTTCTCAGTAGGGGTTCGTCTCATGTCTTGTTTTGCGATGAGAAGTTTTTTCCATTGCTCATGGGGATGGTTTCAAGATATCCACTGAAATCATCTAGTCCAGACTCCTCAATTCTTTGGATATGTGATCATTTAATATGTGTTTTAGATCATACAAATGCAATTGTTGCTTCAGGATAGGGGTTTATGAAAATACTAGCTTTATGGCATTTTCTCTCTGCCTTGCTGACTTCTGCCTCCATCCCCTTGTGCCATGGCTTGTTGCCCTGTTGCTTTTACCAGCACCACCAGGTTGTACTGTCAGAATAAATTGGAGAACTGATCTAGCTTCTTTCAAAAAACAAATACGTATTTTTTGTGATCCCAGTTTCTTTTTATCTTTTCTTTTGTATGTTTTTTTTCTCATAAAGAAAAGATTGATTAGTATTCCAGTTTGATACACCATGTGGCTGTGCAAAAGGCTGTGCCAAAATAACAAGAGATGACGAGGGGCACTGCTACTAAAAAAAATATGTATCAGATGCCAGGCCTTCTTTTTGCTTTTCAGCTAAAATAATTCTGTAATTATGAGCTTTCTGATATGGACTAATTTCATCTCTCCTTTCTTCAGATTTTCAGGTTCTAGAGGCACTAACTCTGAAATCAATATAATCCTGTGCAATATCTTTCAATGAGTATGTTTTTCAGTTTGAGTATAGATACGTAGGTTTCCACAAATTAGGTATCATGAATTCTTTACGATTTTAGAGGATCTGAATAAATAATTATTTCATTGTTTCCTAATACATAGCATAAAGATGAGATAAAATTAAGTTCTGAAATTAGTTAAGGAATGTGCTCCTACCTGACATGCTTCTTTTGAAGTTGCACTTAAAATCTTATGCAATACACGTTCTTCATTTGTAATTTTAATAAGATACAAATGGAAAAATCTTTTCAAATTAGATTGGTTTTGGTGTCTTGTATCAGCACCTTAAGAATGTTTCTATCGTAATGATTCAGCCTTAAAATATTTTAAATGTCTTTTCTTAATCTTTTGGTTTGTATAGAATCTATAATTGCCCATATCTCATTTTTTTCTTTTTTTTACATCAATTTCAGACAGCTTCCCAGATAATTTATCTCCTTGGCTGAGGTACAAAATCCAGCTGCCTCTCATTTCAAATAGCATCCCTACAGTGCCGAACAAAACCATGAACATCCCATTACCTGTGGATTCATGAACAGAAAAATTTCTTGAAACAGGCTTCTGCCTTATCTTTCTGAATTTTTCTGGCTTTAAGAGAAAAGAAGTGCTTTCTTCTAGTTCAGCAGGGTTTTGTAATGTAATGTTCTTCCATCACCACTAGTATTGATGCAGGGGTAAAAATACCCTTTTCAAATGGGAAGTAAATGAGCTTTTATATTTCCTTCTTTTCATTTGCAGGAGGAAGCTGAAATACAAGCAGAACTTGAACGTTTGGAAAGAGTTAGGAATCTTCACATAAGAGAACTGAAAAGAATAAATAATGAAGATAATTCACAGTAAGAGTCTTTACTGTCTTAATTTTGCATGTCTGTTTTTAAAGTAATTCTCTAATATCACATTCTGCCTCCAGAAACGAGGCTTGTTCATAATTTCTTTTTGGTTCTCTATGTTTATATATGTATTTTAAACACCAATTTATTTAAACTTAACTAAAATTTCTTAATAATTTGGTATATTTATTAATGTTTTTGTTGAATTTACAAGAAATAACATACCTACACAGCTTACAGTGAAGAACTGAAACTTGCTAAGCCATATTAATAAGCTGAAAAAAATACTTGTGAGACAACTTAATGCAATTCACTTAGCTGGTTATAATGCATGAAAATGGCAGGGAGGTTTGATGCACCAGCAGCAATTTTGTGCCACAGTTAAAATTAGTTTTGTGTTTATGGCACTGTGATTTCAC
>VYZT01029855.1:0-31474 GCA_013400735.1 Pomatostomus ruficeps | reverse complement strand
TCTGTGGAGAAGGACCTGGGGGTTATGGTGGACAACAAGTTGTCCATGAGCCAGCAGTGTGTCCTGGGGGCCAAGAAGGCCACTGGAATCCTGGGGTGCACTAGGAAGAGCATTGCCAGTAGGCTGGGTGAGGGGATTCTGACCCTCTGCTTTGTCCTGGTGAGGCATATCTGGAGTGCTGTGCCCAGTTCTGGGCTCCTCAGTACAAGAGACACATGGAGCTCCTGGAGCAGGGCCAGTGGAGGGCAACAAAAATGATGAGGGGGCTGGAGCGTCTCTCTAAAGAAGAAAGGCTGAGGGAGCTGGGCCTGTTCAGATGCAAGAAGAGATGAGTGAGCGGGGACCTTATTAATGCATACAGGTATCTGAAGAGGATGGAGCCAGGCTCTTTCCAGTGGTACCAACTGACAGAACAAGGGACAATGAGCACAAATTTCCACACAAAGTTCCACCTGAATAGGAGGGAGAACTTCTTTACTTTGAGGGTGACAGGCATTGGAAGAGGTTGCCCAGAGAGGTTGTGGAGTGTCCTCCTCTGGAGATGTTCAAGACTTGTCTGGACATGATTCTGTGCAACCCGTTTTGGGTGAACGTGTTCTAGCAGAGGGGTTGGACTAGATGAGCTCCAGAGGTCCCATCCAACCCTAATGATTCTGTGATTCTGTGACATAAGGAAAATTCATGAATGTAAGGAAAACTCATAAAATCTAATCTAATCTGAAGACTATAAAGACTTTGTGATCCAATTAAAAATCACACTAATCATCTAGATAAGATCCAAGAAAAATTAGATAAATTAGATATGTTCATGAGTATGACTAGCATGAAGGGAATTAAGATTGTGTTGTGTAAAGTGGTGATAGATATCTTTTTATCTTTTAAGCAGTGGACCCCTGGAGTCTGGACTGGGAAGAAGTGCTGGGTTGCTTTTTCATCCTCAGTAGTGACCCAAAGATAGTACAAACCTGTTGGTTTCCCCCAATGAATCTTAACTACCACATGAAAAGTTGCCCAAATGTAACATGGAGTCATTTATGCTCATGCAAATTTGCTTCTAACTGTTATATATTTTCTTCTCTCCCTTTCCACAGCTCAGGAACACTGCAGAAAAAAGGACGGGGCTCCAGTCCTTCCAACAGCAGGGAGTGAGTTGAACATACAACTGCTAATGCATTTTTAGGTGTGCTGGAGAAGAACAGGGAAGGGGAGGCATTTCAGACCTATATAAAGGGTATCAGAAGATATCAGGCTACTTCTGAGATTCTCCCAGTTGGACTGGGCCAGCAGCTCTACCTCACCTGCTTGTGTTCAAATTATCCCAAGAAAAATCAGTCGTGAAAAACAAAAAGGCTGCCTTGATCTATTTGACTAGTCTTCCTTTCCAGATAGAAATAGGACACAATTCCTCTGACCAATTTAGCTATTCTGCAACATGACATCCCAGGCTAGCAGAAGACTGTATTTCCTTGGGTGCACCCACATCTTTCTGTAGTTCGCTTGCAATTGGGCTGAAATGAAATGCATCCTCCCACATATCCCTCCTGCTTTCCAGAATAAGAAGGAAATCTCTACAATTTGTCCAGGGATAAGAACTTGCATAGCAGATGCCTAAACTGTCATTGGTCTGTCTGAACTCCATGTTGTAGAATTACTGACTGAATTTGTCAGCTATTTCAGTGTATCACCTTTTCATTTTTCCTACTGTCCTCAATTTCTTTTTTTTTTGGTGACACAGATGATTGCCATTTTAGTTGCCTGAATAGGACTATGGGTAAGAATGCTTAGCACTATCAGTTTAAAGTAATACACTCATGTGCTTACCAAGCAGAATTAGCACAAGCAGGTCCAGGTGGACAGTAGGCTGGACATGAGCCTGCTGTGTGCCCTTGCAACAAGGAGAACTCAGTGTACCTAGGCTGCCTCAAAAGATTAAGGCATGCAACTTTCCCACAATCTTCTCATTCTAGGGAAGCAAACATTCATCTCTATCTTATGCTTCAGGTGTTTATCAATGCATCACAGGAAAACTTCATTCCCCTGTTAGACAGAGCTAATTAAAAGGAAGCAGTTCTGAAACCTGAAACCCGGAAATCATGTTTTGACTGAACCATGTGCTTTTTATTTTATGATTGAAATGGCTCATGACTGCAGTCATAAATTGACGTGTTACTTCAAACTGCAAAAGGCAAAGAACATATATGTTGGCTGACTCAGTTCAACAATATCTCAGCTGAGAAGATACAACTCTGGAGTTGTTAATATCAATAGACAATCAAAAGTGATTTAATGGTAGGTTTGTAATAATATTAATTTTTCTTGTTTATTTAGTAAACTAGTTCTGTTAATTGAAGGCCTCTACAAGCACAATAAGAACTGGTACAGCTATAGCAAGATCAAACTTACTTAGTTAAATGACACCAATTTTTCATGTAGACACTGAGCCTAAGATATATTTTAGAACTTCATATGTCTCTTAAGGAAACATTATGGTACCGTTCGTTCTCTTCCCTTCTTCTACCAAATTTAAGGTGACTATAAATTAAAAAAGCAACTACTGCCTAATGTTACTTGAGCTGACTATGCTTGCTTGTTCTCTTAGGAGGAATGTTTAACCCTGAGGAAATGTTGAGTAGTATTTTTACTTTTTAGAATTTTAGTATTGGAGGATAAACTCAGTGAAACAGATGAAGATCAGACTGAATTGCTGGTATTAATATTATTTTTAGCCTAAAATTTCATGTCTGACTGTGACTAGAGATGTTGCTTCAGCTAAGTGCAAGAAACCTCACAGTAAACAATGACTAAATATGAAAAGAAATTTCTGTCTCCTTTTCAGAATGTCAGTTTATATGCCAAGGCAAAAGTGGTTTTATTCTTTCACAAATAATCTTTGTCCTCTCTCATGTAATTATATGTGATTTTTTTTTATTAGATGTAGAAATATTTTAGATTTTAAATGATATTAAATCTGTCTTTCTGGTCAGCCTCAGGTAGATGGTTCAGCAGCTAATTCCACAGGTTAATGAAGTGCACTATAGGGAGACACTTATTTCCCATCACTTTTAGACCAGTTGCCTTTCTTTCCTCTTCAAATCATTCCAGTTCCTTTCTGTTGAAAGAGGGAAAACAGGAGAATACCGTAACTTTTCTTATTTTAGCCAGAAATCTACTGCTTACTGCTACCCTATCCCTTCTCTTGTCAGCTTTTGCTTGCAATTAGCCCTTTAACTCAGAGTGGTTCTTTCTGTACTGACAGCATATGAAATAGTGTGTGAGAGATTGGATCAGTGCCAAAATATGACTGCATTTTCTGTCAGTTTTGCTGTTCTATTAAATTAAGGAATTACAACCACTGAAATCTGCAATATTAATTTTGGTCTTCAATCCAGTGGTTTTCATTCCTTTACCTGTGAAAGAGCTTTCCCTTGTGTGGTTTGGCTGGCTTATTTTTGTTTTTCTGATTGCTTTTAAGCCCAGACCACCTCTTACATATATATTTTAAACTGACAGGGGCACAGATTCCAGAAGCATCCCTGCTTCTCCCAGGTTATCCGCTGCTATCCTGTACCTGGGAAAGTACTGTATACCCAGAAGAAGTGCCAGGAGAATTTCCCAAAAGCTCACAGACAAATCCTTCTGAAGGCAGCTGTGTTCCTAAGTGCTAAATCTACAGTGATGCAACTGTAGATGACAATGGTCCAACAACCACTAGGCCACTGTTAGTGAAGGGGAAAGCATGGCCTCTACAAACATTATATCATTTGGCTTATTTTAACCCCCTTATGTGCACAAAAGAAGTGCACACTGTTCCTTTCCAACAGTTCAGGTAGTATATCATTTGTTGAAGTGTAGCAGTACAGCTTTGTCTGAATCTCAGGCCCTCCACTTACCAGCTCTGTTTCCATTAGCAAGCTTCACAGATCCTTGCTGGACTTGTTATACCTGGATTTCAAGGCATGTCATCCCAGCACAGCCAGATAGGGCCCCTCCTGGGTCATGAGGAGGACATGCTACCAGCAGGCCAGCTAACAAACCCTGATGGCACTGGTGGTGAGCTTGATCTAGTCCCTCTTGCCAGCCTCCAGAAGAACTGGCAGAATGAGAATGGTGTCACTGAAGCTGTCAGAGGAGCAGTCATGGCTTCATCTGTTCACCATGCTTTTGCTTAACCTCCCCTTTTCAGGCATCTGTGTTCGAATGGTAATCATGCACCATCAGCCTCTTTTCAGGTGGGAAGGAATGGTGAATTTGGGTCCCCACAGAATGGAGCTCAAACAGATACTGTGCTCCTTCTGAGAGAGGTCAGTACGTTCTCACTTTAAGAAATGGTTGTCCAGTCTCCTGGAGAGAATAAGGGAAGTCTCTGTATTACCATATTTGCCTCATGCAAAAGGCTGATGGTTATGTATTTCCTAGGGCTTGCTGAGAGGCTCAGGAGGTGGGCTGATGGTGCTAAGCTGCTGCCAGAAAATTGCTGTAGTTAGATATTTCTCCTATACCCCATAGGGAAGACCAACTGCCACCTTCAGGGACTGTGAAAATGATGTCTAACCAGTCCCACACTTCACATAGGTGTTACTTGCTTTACAGGTATTGAATGAAACCTGAAGTTTATCAGAGGAGCGGCAATTAATTTAGAAATTGATTAACAAGCTCTGTAAGCCCCTGGAGAACACGATTTACAGAAATGCAGCCATCTCTCTATGACTAAACACTTGTAACAACATATTATGATTGAGGGTGGTGTTCTACGTTCAGATGTTCAAAGATATTTAAATACAGAGTTCCCATTCAGATTAATGAGAACTGGGGTAAAACAGTGTAATCTTTATGTGCTTTATTATCAAATATTGTCAGATCTTTATGACAAAACCATATGGTCTGGTTATTGGATTCAGGTCCAATTCCACTAAGGTACCTTGCCTGAAAAAGCAAGTGATTTCAAAAGAACTGGGTATTCATCTTATTGCTGAACTCCTGCCAGCCACTGAGTTACATAAGTAGAAACTGTGCCACAAACCCTTTTATTCGAAACATAAATATCTTTAGGCCCTCTTGTTTATATTTTTGATTTCTTTCTATTGGAAAGACAAATGCTCACATACACACACACAGCCCTAAGGAGACAAACACAAGAATAGCACAGAGAAAAATAACACCAGTCTCCAGTTAAGTGTCTTTAAATGGCAGCTATAACATTTGCAAGTCCCTTTTTAATGATACTGGACTAAAAGTTTGGGCATGCTTTTATAGTAATTGGAGAAATGTTGCTTAGATGAAAGCCCCTCTTTCTGTCAATAAATAGACCATTGAAAATCTCGAAAGTGTTCAAGTCAGAGTCAAAAATTGTAAATAGAATTAGGTGCTGCCTCTAATTAAAAAAAATAAATTTTTTTGGACTTCACTACATAAAGAAGCAGCTTGTGTAAAACACCAACAGGAGAAACTGAGATTCCTGAGACTAAGATTCAGAATTAGACTGTAAATTACTTTCTTCATAATGAAAAGTCATCCAGTGTCTTGGACAAGGCAAAAAATGAAGGTGTAAGCCCAGTGGAAACAAGGTCAGGTGGCATGGGAAGAATACGGAGATGCTGCGCACCACTGTAGGGAGAAAATTTGTGTGGCCAAAACCCAACTGGAGCTGAAGCTGGCCAGAACTGTTGCGGACAATAAAAAGAGTTTTTTCAAATATATTAATGGCAAAAGACAGTGTAAAAACAACATTGTCCCCTTACAGGATCAGGATGGTCATCTCACAGGGACATGGACAAAGCAGAGGTGTTTAATGTGTTCTTTGTGTCTGTCTTCAATATGGATGATGGACCAAGGGGGTCTCAGCTGGAAGACTATGATGGTGAGAATGATCAACTCTCCATTGACCCCGACCTTGTGCAGGATCTGCCGCTCCAGCTGGACCCCTACAAATCTATGGGGCCTGAGGGGATTAATTAAAAAATCCTCAAAGAACTGGTTGCTGTCATCACAAAACCTCTCCTGATGATTTTTGAAAGATTTTGGGAATCTGAAGAAGTCCTAGCTAACTGGAAACAGGCAAATGTTGTCTCAGTTTTCAAGAAAGGCAAGAAAGAGGACCCCAGAAACTACAGGCCTGCCAGTCTTACTTCAGTGTCTGGTAAAATTATGGAGCTTATTCTGGGAGATATTGAAAAACACTTGAAAGACAACACAGTCATTGATGACAGCCAGCACGGCTTCATGAGAGGAAAGTCCTGCTTATCAAACTTGATTTTCCACTAGGACAGGGTGACCCACTCAGTTGATCAAGAGAAGCCAGTTGATGTAATCTTTTTGAATTTCAGCAAAGATTTTGATACTGTCTCTCACAGGACCCTTCTGAAGAAAATGTCCAGGCCACAGCTGGATAAACACATCCTGTGATGGGTGAGCAGCTGGCTCATGGGTGGGGCACAAAGGGTCACAGTGAATGGGATAACATCAGACTGGTGACCTGTCAGTGGTGGGGTTCCAGGGGGCTCCATCCTTAGCCCTGTGCTCTTGAACATCTTCATAAATGACATGGACACAGGACTGGAAGGGATACTCAGCAAGTTTGCACATGATACAGAACTGGGAGAAGCTGTTGACTCCCTTGAAGGCAAGGAGGCCCTGCAGAGAGATCTTCACAAATTATAGGGCTGGGCAGTCACCAACTGTATGAAGTTCAACAAGGGAAAGTGCTGGATGCGGCATCTGGGACGGGGTAGCTCTGAGTGTATGGACAGCCTGGGAATGAGATGCTGGAAAACAGGGCCATGAAAAGGACCTGGGGGTCCTGATTGAGGGCAAGTTGAACATGAGTCAGCAGTGCCCTGGCAGCCAGGAGGGCCACCCGTGTCCTGGAGGGAATCAGGCCCAGCATTGCCAGCCGGGCAAGGGAGGGGATTGTCCCACTCTGCTCTGCACTGCGGGGACCTCACTTCAAGTGCTGGAGGCAGTTTTATTACAAAGATATTAAGCTCTTAGAGATCATCCAAAGCAGGGCAACTAAGATGTTGAAGTGCCCATAGGGGAAGCTGTGTGAGGGGTGTTTGAGGTCACGTGGTCTGTTCAGCCTGGAGAAGAGGAGACTAAGGGGAGACCTCATTGCAGTTACAACTTCCTCATGAGGGGAAGAAGAGGAGTAGGCATTGATCTCTTCTCTGTGGTGACCAGTTACAGCACCTGAGGAAATGGCTTGAAGTTGTGTCAGGGGAGGTTTAGGTTGGGTATTAGAAAAAGGGCTTTTCCCTCAGAGTGTGGTTGGGCACTGGAACAGCCTCCCCAGGGAAGTTGGTCTCAGGGGTTTCTGACAGAGTTCAAGTTCTGTTGGCCTGACAGAGTTCAAGAAGCATTTGGACAATATGCTTGGACACAGGATGTGGTTCTTGAGGATGGTGTTGTGCAGGGCCAGGAGTTGGTCTTGATGATCCTTAAGGACCCCTTCCAACTGAGCATACTCTGTGATTCTGTGATTTAATTGTTCAAAAGTGATATTTTAGAAGAGAAGGTGAGTCCTTTATAAAAATATTTTTGTGTTTGTTTAGACTCATTCTACTTCTATCCTTCTGTTGTCTCTTCTGTCCTCATCACTTGAAATCATAGCTCCAGCATGGAAACCTGAAGGAAACGGTAGAACTTTCCTCCTGAGCTATGGTATCTTCAACAAAGATTCACATACTTCTCACTTGCTTCCCCTCCTACTTCCTGCTCCAGCAGGACGGAGATGAGAATTGGAGGTAAAAGAGTGAAGACCACAGGTTGAGGTAAGCGCAATTTACTGGAAACAGCAAAGAGATAAGAAAGCAAAAAATAATAACAATAAAATTAATTTTAAAAGCATACAAAAGAGAGGGTCATTCACATGCAAAAATGCTCAGCAGGGATCCCGAGACAATGCAGCCATGGCAGATGGCTTCCCAAGTTTGTTCAACTAAAACCCACACACTTCTTCTCAGAAGCCCTGAGAGTCCCTTCCCTCTGCCCCAGCGATGACCTGAAGTGGTATAGAATAACCTCTGGCTCCTGACCAAAATTAGGACAATGGGGGGAGACTTTACCCATATCTGAAAAGCATGGCTTTGTACTTCAGCCAAGCTCACCTAATAAGGAGCTCCTGCTGGGAGAGTTGCTAACAATCACTGCACCTCAGCTCCTTGATCTGTTAAACCAGTGATTGTCTGCCTGTTGAGATAGAGAATGAGGCAGAAATCTTAATTTCTTTCAAATCACAGGCGTGATTTCCCACATATTGGCTAATGGAAGTGACTCCCAGATAAGTGTATAGACCTAAATGTGGTGTCCGTTGAAAGCTGATGCCATCAAGAGATTGACCAACTCTAAAAAATCTGTACACCAGGAATAATTTGTGCCATAATAACAGCAGGACTCTTTTCACAACCTGGGTCTTACCAAGGAAATGTAAAGCACAGGAGAAAAATCACTGTTCTTAATGTTGTATTGAAGTTGGTAGTATATCAGTACATATGATAACCCTAGGCACACAGTGTGTTTCCTCTAGCTTGTTTTGTTTGTCTGTCTGTCAGTATTATTCCCTGCTCAAGAGGGCTCTCATATCTGTTCTGTCTGCTTGCAGATGTACCTTCAGTGTGCTAGGCCACAGGGAATGGCAGCTGTAAGCCTTGAGGCCTGTATCTTCCCTTCCAGCTATGCATGATCACATCTTGAATAATAAGGTGGCAGCTGCAAATGAAAAAAAGGATAAGTATTGTAGCAGATAATATCTTCCCTACTGTGATTTGTCACCTTTTGCCTATCATGGTCCAATATGATGTAGTCCTTAAAATGAAGAGCAAAGCCTCAGAAGTGGGGTTGGTCAGAATCTCGATAACTTCAAACATTTTGCAACTTCTTTGACTGTTAGAAAAATGAGTGGAAAATAGCAGGAAAACACTTTCCTCTCAACAAACTGTGGAATAATCTGAAATGCAACTCTCGGAAGAAAAGCATTAGTGCATTAAAGTGTAACTTTGAAATTTGATGGTTAAATTTGCATTTCCCTCATTGAAAGTTTTGTTTCTGTCTTTTGATATTTTTGCATTGCATCTACTCACATCAGCCCCTGGTAGTCCCTTTCAGGAAATGTCTGTAGGTCACGAAAATAGAATTATTCCTTGCCACCCAAGCCTTGCTGTGGTCTGTGTATTTCAAAAATTTGATATTAACAACAAGACACAGTGACATAAACCTTCACCCAATTCATTAAACCAAGTTATGACATATAAGGGGATAAGAAGGAAAAAAATGTCACCAGACTCAAACTTGATATTTAAACTTTTTAATAAGGCAAACCAGAATGACACTGTTCTTGAGGCAGTTCCATCTCACCATCTTAACTTCCTCACCTGATCAGTTAAATTGCAAGTTGCTAATGATAGCCATGGTATATTCAGAGAGGCTGACAATAACGCTGTTTTGAAGATGTCCCAGTCCTAACAGATGGCACTTGTGTAAAGTGGGGTGCTGGATTTACCCTTAATTTCCTCACAGCACTTACTATGGTGTGCTGGTTTAAACAATCAGCAGGGAACTAAACTTCCAACAAGCCCCACCCTCTTGCCCCACCCATTCCAATAGTGCAGGAACAATGAGGAGAAAATATAAATTTGGAATAACAACTTACTAAATTCGTAATAGCCAGTGCAGTATTGATGACAAAAAGTATATAAAAGAGAGAGGGTGTCTCACCTACAAAAAGTTATTCACCACTGGGAACAAAAAAAAACTTCCCAAAAGCAGCATGGCCCGTGTAGTCTCCAATCAAAGGCAATACAGTGAGAAGAGGTCTCATGGCTTAACATCCTTCGTCAACCCCAAGTCTGAAAAATCCCCCAAACAAACCACAAAGAACTAGGACAAATCAAACCCCTTGCGAGCTAGATCATCTGTGTTGTGCTGCCTGCTGTTTTTGTGGACCAGTGTGCTCAGCTGTGTTCAGCAGTGTTCACCCAGCTTGCCTCTCTCCTGGGGGGCACACACTCTGCTGGGCTTGAAGGAATGGAGAGAGGGATGGTGGAAAAGTGGGAGCTGGGGCCGCCACCTGATCCCAACACCTTCTCTCTAGAGAGAGCCAGGCAGGACGGTGAATTTCCAGCACTTGGCTCTTCCTGATGAAAAACCTTTTCCCCCACTGATGATATAGGTGGTATGGAATTAAACAGCGCTAAAAGCTCCACCCTCTTTTCTCTGTAACCAGGACATGCGGTTGCAGTTTTTTACCAATATCAGCTTCAGCGTCCATTACTGGAAGCCTCTGTTCTGTAGAGTGGCCATGGTATATTCCTCAAGGAAAGCAAGTTTCTTGTAGCTTTCCCAATCATTTCAGAGGCAGCTCAGCAGGGTCAGCCAGGCCTCTCAAAACAGCACACATACAAGAGGGGAACTCTTGATTACCACAAAAAGCAAAATAAACAAAAAATATGCACTCTGGCTGCCTCTAGTGTCACCTTTTTAAGAGAACAGATAATGTGTTGAAAAAGTCCCAGGATATTTTAAACTGGTTTTATTTAGAAGGCAAACATGATGAATAACAGGCAAGGATATTAACTTAGGCCATGATTCATGAATTGCCCAAATGAAAACAATGATAGTATTCATCAAGGATGGTAAAAAGATAAGAACATGCCAAACTGTTTTACTTTAATTTTGTCCTGACTACATTTGTACAAAATTAGCTTCATTAAGAAACCTTTCAGACAAAGCTTTTCTTAAACAAAGTATCCTTTTGTCTTCCTCCATCAAGATAAATATTTTCTCCTTGTTATTAAAGCAAACTTTCCCTCTACTGAGACTCTTGCAATGTAACAAGCCTGCATAATCCACTGTTTTAAGAAGATCTCCAATATTATTTGCATGATGTTGAGCAGCATAAAATGGCATTTCTGGCAGAGGTATTTGAAAAATTCTGAAGAGTAGATTTTGTTTTTCAACCAGAGGAGGCTTGCAATGAGCCAAAACCAGATGAGAGCATTAACATTTGGGTGAATAATGACAGTGATGGAAATGGAAAAGGGTAAGGTACGAAAGGAATGAACAATTATGATAATTTTGTTTGTTTCTCAAAACATGAGATAATGTGGATGACAGAATACAAACATGCTTATGCATGCAGTTATTCCTGTATTTTCAAATAACATATTATTTGTCATATGTGCATATTCATAAAAAAAGTCTGAGGATTCAAAGTACTAATTTGAATTCTATTTTCTTATGTGTTTGCAATAACACATGAATAAAAATAGCACATAGATCAAAAAAACCCAACCTTCCTCTGTAGATGTCCTAGCTTTTCATCTAATAGTGCTTAGCAGAATAGGTAATGACACTTAGTTGCTGCTGTAGGTGATGGTAGACACTACCAAAACCAGACCACAATGCAAAATAACATCTCATGTCTTGACAGAGTCATGCACATAATGTCTTTAAGTATTCAGAAACAAATGAAACAAACCCCCAAACAGTTCAGTCTTTTACACAGCAGACCATAAGAAATCAAACACTTTGATAAAAATCTGTCTATGTTTTAAGGACTTGAACCATTATTTAGATGGTTGAAGCTCCTACTTGACCTCAAGCTTCCTCTGACAACTTGACCAGGACACTTACTGTCATTTCAGTTTCCTTTGAAACAGGAGATAATCTCTATCTTCATATTTTCGTATTGCAGGATGGGGGATGAGTAGATTGAGACCAGCCTTAGTCTGAGAGGTCTTGGGGATGCTGAAGACCCAGCCATGAGCACTCCCAGCCCAGAGAGCCAAACGTGTCCTGGGCTGCATCCAAAGCAGCGTGGGCAGCAGGGCCAGGGAGAGGATTCTGTCCCTCTGCTCTGCTCTGCTCTGGTGAGACCCCACCTGGAACACTGCATCCAGCCCTGGGGTCCCAGCACAGGAAGGACATGGAACTGCTGGAGTGAGTCCAGAGGAGGCAATGAAGATGAGCACATCTTTTCTCCCACAAAGACAAGCTGAGAGGGTTGGGGCTGTTCAGTCTAGTGAACAGAAGGCTCCAGAGATGCTTTAGAGGAGCCTTCCAGTACCTGGAGTGGGCCGACAGGATAATAGAAGGACTTTTTACAAGGGAGAATGGCTTTAAACTGAAAGAGTGTACATTTAGATTAGATATTAGGGGAAAATCCTTTATTGTGGGGGAGGTGAGACACTGTAACAGGTTGCCCAGGGAATCTGTGGGTGCCCCATCCCTGGCAGTGTTCAAGGCCAGGGATTTTGAGAAAATTGGTGTTGTGAAAGATGTCCCTACTTGTGGCAGTGGAATTGAAACTAGATGATCTTTAAGATCTCATCCAGCTCAAATAATATTATGGTTCTATGATTCTATGATATTAGGGTGGCAGAGCTGCTAACAAAAGAAGCAAACTCCATGTTCTCAAATGAAGAATCCCATATACATGCGACTTCTAGGGAGGTCCACCAGGTCATATAATGCCTTATCCCCAGGGTACAGCTGAATAATGGAAGTTTTCAATAAAAGTCAAGCAGAGTCTGTTGTCAAAATACACCATGGCAGTAATCTTTGCCAAGCATTGTTAAAAACTAACATTGGGAAGGTAGGTAGCCCAGGAATGGAGATCTGATGTTGAGGAAAGAGTGCCTGCTTTGCCACAGAGATCTAGCATTGCCTTTGCAAACCATTTATCCATCCTCAAATAAACAGACACCACTAGTAGGTAAGTATCCAGATATGAAGCCCAGGCTTCATGCCTGAGGTTGTCTTTCAAAGCATAGCTCCTAATCTAAGCTTGATTTTTGCCCATCATCATGTTGCAGGGATTCTCTTTCACAGACTGTACTGAGGCAGTGACCACTCTACATTGCTTATTTGAAAGGTGGCAACAATTTTCCAAATACTTTGAAGAACTGTTGCAGCACTGGATTTGATTGTAAAGGTTATAAATGGAATGGACAAACAGTTGGTGCTGCCAGGGCACTGTAAGAAATGCAAGCGATGGTATTAGCATCACCTTAGACAGTGAAGAACGGATTACTTTCCTTATCTATCATTTTTCATTCTGGGAGGAAGTTGGTGTCAAGATGGCAGCAGAAAGATAATGTTTTTTTTACACAGTTTAATAACTATTGTATCTTTTCCTTGCAGTATGAAAACACAATGCCTATCTATCCTACACCATTGCCATCACAGCAGAAACCACTTTGATGCCATCAACTAGGCTGTATCCACAAAACCCATTGTTGCTGCCCAAGAAGGCCCCAGACCAGTGCATTCAAGCACAGCTACTAGACCTTGACAGGGGTGGCAGCTGTCTCACCAAGAACTCTCACGAGTCTGGCAACAGCTGCCAGCTGCCAAAAGTAAAGAGCAGGCATTTTTCCTTTATGCAGGCCCACTGAAATGGGTCTTTCGTTCTGGCTTTACAAGTCTCTGGACAGGTTCTGTGCTACAGATATTTTGCCAGACCTGTTCCTGAACTTTGACTCACTGAAATAAGACAGTTTTTATTTCTATTAGGAGTGGTAGTGACCCAATTCTTGCCACAGCTGCATATGGTAAGGTGGTCTCATTTGTCTCTGCATCTCTACCCTTTATGGTTCCAGTTCAGTCTGAGAAAGTGTAATGTATATCAATGGAAATAACAGAATACTTTTGCCAGAGGTGATCATCATACAAGCCAGGACAGAATATATCCTCTGAGATCTTCAACTGGAGTAGCTTGTACTCATTTGACTTATAAATTCAGCTCTGCAAGATGAACATGGATAGATTTCAGGCTGTCTTATTTAACAGAAACCCACTGACAACTTTGAGGGCTGTGCAGATTTTGTTCTTTGCCAGTGCAAGGCCAGACCTATATTCTACAGATAAAGGTTGACCTGCAAAACTCCTTTCCCTGTGAAGTCTGAGATTTTTGTCTACAGAGGGTTGTACTTCAGACAAAATGTCATAGTATAATTTTATCTATCTTTGTGCTATCAGCCTTGAAATAAACTCTGTTACCATATAGGTTTATTTCAGGAAATATAATAATGCAAATGTTAAAAAAGTCCTAGTGTGCCTGAAAGCTTATGTATTTTTCCAACTTTATCAGTTGCTTTAGTAACAGATATTACCATTCTTTTTCCCCCACAAACCATGCCTTGTTTTTCCTTACTTTCTTTGCTATTGAAAATGTACAAAGAGCAGGAAATGGTTTGAAGGGAGATTAGGTAGCTAAAGTGCTCTCTTCATCCAGATACATTTTTAGCTAGGCCAAATGCATTTCACTGATGCAGTATGCCATTTAATATGTCTTTGTTTTGCCATCTCTTAGTTGACTCTCTTTCTGCTCAGCAAGTCTTAGTCTTGTTCAAATATGTACACTGACTGCTTTTTCCTAAACTAATGTAGCTATCATCGCCACGATATTCAGGGCATTTGAGTACCAAGATGAATATAGATTTATTGTATAGCTTTGGTAGGTACTGTAACATTGCTATATTTGTACCAAGTTTTTGTGGCTACTCTTGACTGGACTAAATTATCATATTCTCTGTCAGAACCAAGAGTCGCCTGAGGAGACTTAATTTGTGGCAGAAACAGTCAGAAAAAGTAAAAAAACTTCAGTGTAAGAAAATCTATTTGTAAAACCAATCCATAAATTCTTTTCAAGGGCCTCAATGCTGTTTCCAGCTGCACCTACACAAGTGGTGTAGGCAGAGACATCTTTGCTATGTCTGCCCTTGCTGATGGCAAGACACAAACCAGCTCTCTTTCAGGAACTGAATAGTCTCATTCAGCATATGTACAGCTCTGAGCTAATGCATTGAAATGGCTCTGGCCTGCAGCCAGCAGTAGGCACACAAGTGAAGCAGACGTGACCGGCTGTACCTGTCTGTGCCTCCGAAAGCAGAGTCCTTGTCGTTGTTTCCAGTACGCATGGTATTGAACACTTGCTAAAACCATCAAAATGTTCTCTTTGCTCTTGACGCACCCAGCTGCACATCAATTAATCTGGCAAAGGAAAGCACAACAACCCCTGCAGCAACGAGTTATTTATTTCCCATGTCTTACTCTCCAATTTTTTCTGCTTTTACTCAGCTGCATCAGCTTAATTCACTGATTATTCTTTTTTGTTTTGTCTAGGTTTATCCTCAACTGTTTCCTCTATCATATGCAGGATGTTAAGGGGTAAGTTTATTTCAATTTTGCTCACCCTCAGACCACTATCTTTTCAGTGGATATAGCTGCAGGTAAAATTGAGCTTGAATTGAGAGACTGTTGTATTCAATGCCATGGCTCAGACCTTTATGTTACCCTCTTGTTCAGTAATGCCCCTGGGCTTCTCTATCTAGCAAAATTTATTTTAAGATTTGCTTCAAAATTTCTGCCAGAATGCATTTTTCATTCAGTTTTTCCCCCAAACCATAATTTTGTTCAGTGGTGTGACACTTTTCTTGCTCATGCCCTACTGTCTTTATTTCAGGAGGTCCCTGCAAGACTTGACATAGGGAGCTCTGAAGAAATGCAAGTGAGTCATATATTAGAGGGGATATTTGGAGATCATGAGACAAAACAGCCTGGACATTTTGAATCAGTGACACTGTTCTGGGTCTTCACAGTCTTCTTTCATTCACAACCAAGGGCGTCAAGATCTTTGCAATACATCATTCGTGTAGAGGTTGCTGTAAGCTTAATATGCATTATGTTAGATCCCAAAAGTTGTTCTCACTCTAAGACTTCTGTACCCTATGTAAGCAAGATGCAGAGGACAAACGTAAATAAGAATTGAAGTCTTGTGGTCTGGTCATGGAAGAAGCAGGTGTGATAACTGTAAAACTTCTTATTTTTCCAAGTGGATACTTAGGTCTTGGGAAATGATCAGAAAGGATTCATAATCATTAACTTTAAAAACCACACTCAGATGGTATTTTTTTCCTTCAAGCCTAAGGTCCCTAGTTGAGGGCCATTTCCCATTTCAAGAACCAAGTGTTCACTGATCACAGGAGATGGCAGGCACTGATGGTACATCTGACATGGCCACAGGGTAAAGACTCTCTGACTGGTCTGTGCCAAGTGACCCTGTGCATCCAGCAGGAGGAAGCCAAGGGATTCTTGAAGAAACATGCACCACTGCCAGGGCAGAAGGAATTCAGTTTTCCCCTCAAAGCCTTGTACCTTTCATTTTTATAGTCCAATTCCTCCGCAAGTCTGAAAGTAAGTCACTGTGTAGGATACACTCTGAGGTAATGCAGGTTTAAGAAATACTTATGTACGGGGGAAAGGTCTTCTAAGAACCATGAAGTGCCCTGCTTCTGTACCATACATGTGTTTCCTCTGAATGATACCTTGGCTAAGGAGATCTAGTCCAAGATGAAGACCTTGTTAATATGTAAAGCAGAGGGGAATAAAGGGAGCAGGGATGGGGAGAGGTCACCAAGAAATAACACAGGCCCAATCTTCCACCGCAGTCCAACATTTCTCACCTGCAAGCAAGGCTGGAAAATTTCCCAGCCTGTCTGAAAGCGGCAGAACAAGTTTTTGCTGCATCTGCCCCGGATAGCGTGAAAAAAAGGCAGTGATAGATATGCTGAATGCAACCCATACTGGCAACTCAGTTATTGGGAGCTCCTGGTTGTTTCATATATCTAAAGTTGTTTCAGAGGTCTAGATTGTAGCAAGCAATGGTCATAGTATGCTCCCTGATTACACAAGGGCTTTGCATTTCTGCAGCATTTCATAATACATTGGAACGCCATTCAAGCATTTCTAAACCAAGTGCATGGGACCAGTAAAAAAAAAAAAAAAAAATGAAACAATTGGGTAATGANNNNCATTTCTAAACCAAGTGTATGGGACCAGAAAAAAAAAAAAAAAAATGTAACAATTGTGTAATGTGAGCTTCTCTCCTGAGTATTTCTTCTCATCTAACATTTCCCAGTTCAGTGTTAGACCAGTCTGTCTGCTTATCACACCTGTTCATCGTAGGGGAGTTCTTTCATACTCATAGATGTACAAATCAAAATTCAAGGGGACTGGCTCAAGTGCTTGCAGGGAAGTGATAAGAAGCAAGAAAGATGAAAACAAACAAGGGTGGGAACTCCAGGTTTTAGGCTATAGCTGATCTCTGAACTACTTTTGGTCATGTTCTGGAAAGGAGGAATACACTTCCAATATGTAATTATCTTTCTCCACCATTTTCAGAGAGGGAAAGAACCACTAGGGGATATTGTAGAGGGATTCTAGAGGTTTATCATGCTTACATTTTTCAGGAGCTCAGCCCTGTTATGTCATCAACATACTCTGCTTTTGCAAGTTAAGGTTTATTAAAAGCCCTTGTTTTGTTGGAGCTCTTCTGTGATCAGGAATGTCCAATAAATCTAGTGGGTCAGGTCAAAACAGGGAAAGAAATGAGGAATCTGGGATGTCCTTTGGATCATTTATTGCACTGAAGGCTTCCCTCAGAGAGGAGCTAAATGATAGTAAGGTCCAGTAAAACACTTCCTTATGGAGAGTGCAGAAAGGATCAAATTTGACAGAAGAGGAGGAGAGCAAACAATAAAGCTTTTCAGAAGGAATGTCATGGCAGTCAAAGGTACACAGAGCTTAAAAAGTATTAGAGAGGGGGTGTAAGAATGAATGTATCACGCAGTTAGTGCTCCTGCCAAAGTGTGGTATAAAACCAGACAGCCTGTTACAGCAGCTCTAAAGACACAGACAGCACCACTTTGCACAAGTCAGTGCACTAATTTGCTCCTTACTGTCTTCTACCGGATACTCTATGTTCCACTTCAGCATTGCTCCTTGGCTGTATTAATCATATCCATACTGATTCTCTCCCTCTTGCCTTTTAGGCTCTGTGTCCTTGTCTGATGAAGTGCTACACTGCCCCCCTCAAAGACTCATCACCCAAGGAAACATGCAGTACCCAAGACAAGGCAGTGACTCATCTAATCCCTGCTGGTGCTGGCCTGTTTTGTAAAAGCACTCGTGTTCCTCTTATGTCTGTGTGGTGTAACACAGAGAGGAGATGCTCCTGCAGAAATCCCCCAGCCAGGCCAGCACTCCTGGTCCAAGTCACAGCCTTGGGTTTCAGGAGCCATCTCATGCTCCCCATTGTGCAAGACCAGCACTGCACACTCAGTTCACTGGCCCTGAGACTACACTTTAATTTTGACTTACTAATGAGAGCTATAGCCCCTTTTGAAACTTTATGTCAATACTGCATATGGCACCTTGGAGGGCTGTGAGGGTCTCAGACTCAGAGACAATATTATTTCTTTTCTAAAATCAACAAAAAACAAACAAAAAATGTCAGAGCTGGCATCATGAAGATTGATGTGAGTCTACAGGAATGAATCCTTCTGCTGTGTTCCTTGCCTAAATATGCAAGGCTAATCCAGCTGCTTCCAGTGGGACAGAAAGGAGATTTCTTCTAGAACAACATGCCAGGGACTTCTGTATTTTTTTTAGTGCCTTCCAGCAAAGATCATCTGCTAGGACCATCTGGATATCATGAGTTCAATGAATTTCCTCTGTTAAAGGTAAACTTAGCCGTTTGTAGAGTGGCAGATGCTTTTTCTATTTGGGGCCGACATTGCTTTCATTTTTCTGTTGACCATAATCTGTGATAAAAATTTTGTTTGGCTTCACCTCACCTTCCCCATTCTGCCATTTTTCAGAGAGATTTTAAAAAGTATCATTTGTACAAGTATTTAGGAAGGGTGAGCCCAAGAAGAGCCTTTACTCTCCACCACTCATTTGTACTGTGGAGCACACCCAGACCGAAAGACAGAGTAAAGAAATGATAATGTGGCTTTTCTTTAATAACTGGTGCACTCCTTTCAATGAGACTTCCTGTTTGTGGCACTCTATTGATTGACTTTCATGGCACCTGAACAGCTAACACCTCTCATCCCTACAGTTCTCCCAAGGCATAGGGAAGGGCAAGGAGGAATGTCTGGAGGCTGTTCTTAATTAAGAGTTTGAGTGCATACTCTGGTATCTGTGTTGCAGAGGGTTCCCAGAAACACAGTGATGCTTGAAGTAGTCATTGGAGAAAAACTTGGGCCATATTTGAAACACCCACAACCAATGTCTCATTTACATACCACATTTACTTTTCTCCTATGAGGAAGCTGGGATTTGACAGCCATCAAGAGCACAAGATCTGGGTCATTCTGTGTTAGAATTTAAGCAGTACGGATGGCTCAGGCAACTGTTTTGAGGGCTGTTGCCATCTATCTGGTGTCAGTGGGGCTCTGTAGACTGCTGCTCTCAAGGGGATGGACATGGACTGGGAGAGCTGTACTAGCAGAAACATAACTGCAGCTGTTTCACAGAGTGACAGTTTTAGTGTATGTACAAGAAGCCAGTGCAGTTGGCCATACACTGATGAAATATACAAGTGTTCATGCAGTGGTATGCACTTTTAGAAGCAGTACGGCCTAAAGGATCTAACATAAGGTTTTCCACACAGAAGTCTGTGACATGCCAGGGAATTAAAGAGGGCTAATATCCACATTGCTGGTGTCCAAAGATGTAACAAGTCTCTGCTGCAAGAAGCGAATGCATCTGGAAGATGTTCAGCATTCCATCTAAGTCCTTGACACATCCTGTGCAACTCTGAGACACAATCTATTATTGCTTGAAGTTAACTTCATGTGAACTATGACCTGAGCCATGCACACCTAGTATTTTGACTGTAGAAGTAGGAATCCAGTTATTTACTCCATTGCAAAGGAACTTGTGAAGTATAAGCGCACAGGGTTTAACACAAACCACAAAACTGGTGTAAGGTGGTCTGTTAGATACTTTTGATCCTGTAGAAGTTTGTGTCCTAGGACCACATATGATTCTTGTGCTTTGACTGGAGAGGTTTGCAGATCCATGTGGGCAAACTGTACTGAGTCACCAACTCAAACAATTAAGCAGGAAGGGAGACAGAGGGGGAGGATAGGCCCTACATTTCCTTGCCGTAAACAAAGACTGTGGAAGCAGGGGAAAAAAAAGAAAAAAGGAAAAAATTTTAAAAAAGACAAAAGACAAAAAAAAGCCAAAGTCAGATTTAGACCACTTGAGACAAAACCTCACCATTGAAAGGGAAGAGTGGTAACAAAACAAGACCTCTCCACATACACCCTTTCATCTTCCACTAGTCTTCAGGAGCATTCTGACCTAAGTTTTGTTAGGCACTTAGCTTTCAGCTTAGAAACATGATAGAAAAAGCATACCACAGGAAAGTAGTTTTGCTTCTGTGCTTTTTTTTTCATACTTACTTTCATGCCCTGGTTTTAGTGTTCTGTAATAATGTGTTGTCATGAAAACAGCAGTCTGCCTTAGTGTCTCTGTTATGCTCCTGGTTGTTCTTTTAGCTGTATAACAGCGTGTTCCATCTTAGGTTGCTTTGAAAGGCTGGGGAGATAAGCTGTTCCAGGTTGCTGTATATTTAAATAGTAGGCTATTGCATACAATGCAAAAGTGTTATCTAAAATGCTAGCCTTTCTGCTATGTGTGCAAGATAGATACTGGTTTACTATGGGAGAAGTTGCAAAAGGACTCTGTCTCCCTACAGCATCCTTCTATGCTGGGAGCAGAAACACTGAGGAAATTACTCTTGCCCTAGCACAGTCCTATACCAGGTTTTGGCCATCACACACACCCTACATGTGAGTGGGGGGACAGGATCTATTATGAACACTGTATAAGGAAGCCATGCAACTGCACTGCTATGCCACTCACGGCAGGGATCTGCCTGTCCCCAGGTGTTTGGAATGCTGCAAAGGAAGTGTGTATTTGTGAGGGCCTTGGGAAAAGGACACTCTCCTTCTGGAATTCCAGGCAGGCAGGCTGAGGTATTAATCTCTGGCAAGACTGAGGCAGCTGTGGACATGTGTGTAGATGTAGCATGGTTAATCTGGGAGTTCAGAAGTAAAATAATTCAGCAGCTGTTAGAGAATAAACTTTTTTTGAAGGTTACTGAAATATGAGCTGGAAAACATCCAGTGCTTCTCCCTGTGTAGCTTTAAGCCCGAGTATGTCTCCTCCATGCTAGAGTGCAGCTGCATGGGCTAAAGGTTTGATCAGGAGCACATAATGAGCTCTCTAGGAGGAGTCTCTGGCCATTTCCTTTGGATGTCTTTGGCAATGCTAACAAGTGTCAGCATGTCTACTTAGCTTGCTCATGTCCTTCTGAAACATGGATGCCATTGGAAAGTTTTGATTGCTATTTACCGTTTGTTTGCTGTTTTTTACTGTCTCACCAATAACAAAACAAAGATAAAAACTTCCCAAACTTATTATTAAAATTGAAATCTCTTAACTGATGATACATTGGTTGTCCCCCATAGTTCTATTTCCAAAAATATTTTGCTTTTCTAACAAAACTTTCATCCAAGAGAGTTCATGATGAAAACTAAATGCTGGACCTTGTTTAATCGCATTATGTTTAGTTTCCATCTTCACTGAGTTTTCCTTAATTCAGAAAAGCTAACAAAAGGATGGTAGATGTGATTTCTATTCCAGGAAAATAAAATAAGAACTTTTTGATCTGACAAGAAAGGTATCACAAAAACTGTATTTTGTGGCACACCTGAAGGACAGTGTGCCATCCAAAGGGACCTGGACAAGCTGAAGAAATTTGCCCATGGGAATCTCATGATTTTTGGCTAAACCAAGAGAAAGGTGCTGCACCTGGGCTGTGCAACCCCCAGTACCAGCACAGGCTGGGGATGAAGAGATGGGGAGCAGCCCTGGGGAGAAGCACTTGGGGGTGCTGGTGGGTGAGAGGCTGGACATGACCCAGCCATGGGCACTCCCAGCCCAGAAAACCAAACGTGTCCTGGGCTGCATCCAAAGCAGCGTGGGCAGCAGGGCCAGGGAGGGGATTCTGTCCCTCTGCTCTGCTCTGGCGAGACCCCACCTGGAACACAGCATCCAGCTCTGGAGTCCCAGCACAGGAAGGACATGGACCTGCTGGAGTGAGTCCAGAGGAGATTCACAGAGGTTGTCAGAGGGTTGCAGCACCTGTCCTATGAGTGAAGGCTGAGAGAATTTGGATTATTCAGAGAAGGGAAGGTTCCAGGGTGACATTATTGTTCCCTGCCAGTACCTGAAGGGGACCTACAAAAGAGATGGGAAGGAGTTTTTACAAAGGTATGTAGTAACAGAACAAGGCGGAATGGCTCTACACTGAAATAAAATAGGTTTTGATTGCAAATTAGGAAGAAATTCTTTACTCTGAGGGTNGGGCAGCAGGGCCAGGGAGGGGATTCTGTCCCTCTGCTCTGCTCTGGCGAGACCCCACCTGGAACACAGCATCCAGCTCTGGAGTCCCAGCACAGGAAGGACATGGACCTGCTGGAGTGAGTCCAGAGGAGATTCACAGAGGTTGTCAGAGGGTTGCAGCACCTGTCCTATGAGTGAAGGCTGAGAGAATTTGGATTATTCAGAGAAGGGAAGGTTCCAGGGTGACATTATTGTTCCCTGCCAGTACCTGAAGGGGACCTACAAAAGAGATGGGAAGGAGTTTTTACAAAGGTATGTAGTAACAGAACAAGGCGGAATGGCTCTACACTGAAATAAAATAGGTTTTGATTGCAAATTAGGAAGAAATTCTTTACTCTGAGGGTGGTGAGGCACAGGAAGACGTTGCTCAGAGTAGCTGCGAATGCCCTATCCCTAGCAGTGTTCAAGGCCAGGCTGAATGAAGCTCTGAACAACTTGGTTTAGTGGGAGGTTTTTTTCTTTTTATTATAGTTGCTTTTTTATTAGCTGTACCAGCTCCAAGAATCTGGATTTGTATGAAAAAGTAAGGAGGTGAAGAAATGTTCTTCTTTATTTGTTTCATAATCTTAAGTCAGTTTTTAGGCTGTATTTACAATATTCTTTCCACAGACAGGCTTTGAATCAGATGCACAGAGGTTAAAGTGCTGCATGTAGTTGTATCGTTTGATATAAATGCTGGTTTAGTGTGCTATAATGGACAGTAACCACTTCCAAGGGTTATCTTATATTTCACACATCAAATTAGAAAGCAAAGTGAAATAAGGAAAGTACTTTTTCAAATTTTGCACAACTTTCTGAGTTTTAATTGGATTTTCCATGGTCAAATAGGATCATATTTAATTCCCTCAGCAGAGCTTCATTTACTTGGGTTGATAGGCAGTCATAAAAATGGACATCAGAATTAAAATACCCCTAAGAGGAACAGAGTAGTTCTTAGTGAAATCAGCTATGTTTTCAGGCTGCCTGCAGACAGGTAAATGTCTTGACACTGCTGCCAGTGTCATACTTACACATAGGCCAGAGCAAGAATTTGCATTCATACCATGATGTTTAACCATGTCATAAAACAGAAGGCCTCCGTGGGGCATTCCTCCCTAGCATGAGAAGAGACTGTTCTCACATAGGCTGCCTTAGGGTCCAGAGACACATCTGGCTGCATGATCTAAGGTTACCAGGCTGGAGCAATCAACAGACTTGCTGAAAAAACAACGTCAGAGACAAATACCAGAAAAAGGCTAGCATTGGCTGTGTATTTTTTCTGACCTGCAGTACAAATCCCAAAGTAGGTTACTTGTAAAAAATTCTCTGTGATGTACATTTTGAGGTATATAATCCAGGTCTTTATTGCTAAAAGGAAATGCCTCTTTTGACCTGACCTACTAGATTTGAGGCAGTATGATGCATAAGCAGGTCTTGTCTAGAACGTAAAATTTCAAAACCAGCATGTTTTTACCAAAAGTTTTTCCTGATGAGTTTCCTGTTGCTCACCAAATACTTCTATTGGAAATATGCCTTAGTCCTGAGGTGGAATTCCTGGCTCAGTGGCAAAGCCAATGTCTGAGGTGTTCAACACTTAGTTTGGGAGGGTGGATTTCAGATCTCTGCTTATCCTAATGCAATCCAAGGATACAAATCACTGCATGACACCATACATGACCAGGCCACTGGCAATCTGAAGGGAAAGAACACTGCTCTTTCCTTTTCCGCCAAAGAACTGCAAACATCATGATGTCATCCCAGTGCAGGACCTCCTCAAAATTACATCTTTTGAAATTTAGGAGTAGTTAGGTTGAAAAGCCCCTTATATTATGCTCTGGTATCACTAGATGTGGACAAAGCCATAACCATGAAGCTTGGATGATGTCATTTACCAAAATATTTGTGCTTAAAAGGCAGGTTTTCCAAACCTCTTTGGGATTGTGCTGCTCCCATTGCTATGAAAATGTGCGGGGCAGATTTCCCTTGTACTGAACAGGTCTGGTGTGTGGAAATGACTTCATTGTTCCCAGACTGGGTGGAGTGAGTTTCTATTGTTCTCAAGGGTGAGGTGAGAAACTTCAGTGGCAGTCTGGTCAAAACACATCTGGCTCCATTCAGTGTGCTGTCAGTGATCCAGTGTGTCCATGGGCACTGCCTGGTAGCCTTCCAAGATTTCTTCTGGGGAGTCTGAATCAGCCTGGTGGCACCAGTAGAGGTTCTGGCTTTCCAGGCTATAGCTTTGGCATCTTTTTTGTCTCAGGAGATGACTTATTTGGCACACACCACTCTGTAGATGCGCAACCTGACATTTTGCTCCATAGCACTAGGTTTCCTGGCCCCAGCATTCCTTCACTTCCCTGCAGCCCTTGCCCACCTCCCAAGCTCACAGCAGCTTGTGTGCTGTGTGGGGAATGCCTGATTCCCCTCCAAGTTCAAACTCTCTGTGTGGGAGCAAAAGCATCCTGAAGGAAGTCACTTCAAGCATGTCAAACGTTGTCTTTCTGATCGGTCTTCAGTCTAGCTGGTGCTTAAACAAAATTCCAGGCCAGCTTTGGTATTTTTAATGAAGAAGCAACTAATCGTGACAGAGGCATCCCATGCTCCAAAAAGAGATCTGCTGAACAGAAGAGGCCTGAAGTATGGCCAGATCCAACTACAATGCCTGCCATGGGAGGAATACAAGAGATCACAGCCAGACACCAACTGTTTTGGACAAATCCTGTGAGCTAACCAACTCAATGAGAAAACTGCTACTGAGGAGCAGCGAGAGGGCTTACTCACCCTTGCTGAAGAATGGCCCAAGACAGAAGCAATCAGAATTGCAACCCAGAATAATGAAATTGATCTGGTAGGAGAACAAGCAGTCCCAGGCGTCAGGAGAACCTGGTGCTCCACCAAGTGATCAAGGAAGCACTAGCCCAGCGCTGGAGCACCATCTGGTGACGAAAAGCCAGAAAAGTTTTCTGCAGATCCCATATTGTCTGCTAAGAAAAGATGTAGTCTCTGTGACTGAGATGCTGCTCAGGTGTCTGAACACTGATCCCTCTGACACAGAACATCCATGCTCTTCTGTATCTCTACAAACAATCACAGAGGAAAGCAGCCCAGGCTGAGTTTGCTGCAAAACTAATGTGTACTTTTAAACAGCAGTCAAAGAGAAAATAGCCCAAAGAAGTAAATTAGCATATATGTACATTATTCTGCCATTCTAAATATCATTATTATTGGCCAAGCAAAAAGAGTGTGCATAAGAAAGAGAATCTGCTCAAATGGTATGTAGGTCCCAACCCATACTATTTTGGTAGGTTTTGAAATAAGTAAATTCCCCTTTGTGTAACATTTCATTCTACTTCTAAATGCATTGGCACTGTTAGGTTTGTAAAGCACTGGTAAGAGCTTTCTTTAAGGGAAAAACTTACCTGGAATCATAGGATATGGAGCACTGGTCTGGTCTGGTCCTTCTTTCTAGGATGTGTTCAAGCCTTTGTTTTTCCAGTGTCACCAAAAGAAAAAAGGGAAGAATATAATTCAGGTGGATGACAAACCTATTCATTAAGCTATTCAAAAGGCTTCTGCTCATTCTTTTGCCTTCCATTTAGCTTTTGAATATCACTCCCCAGAAGAGGCCTTTTGAACACAGCATTTCTGTATCCATGGCAGGTCAGTATCTGCCTGACTGGCAGGGTTTGTACTAGTCACAGTCGGAGAAGTGTGGTTGGATGGAGGCTGGTAGCTAGAAATCATGCCCGTTCCCTTGACTAAGGTCCAGGCCATGTGTCCCAGCTGCCACAGTGAGGCACAACTCACCTCTGCCCACAGGTGTCCCACTGTCCCTGGTCTCTCACAAAGAAAATGCCTTGCTGATCACCTGTCCCTTCTGTATCTAACATCTCTTTCTGACACGATAACATGTGGCTGCTGTCAGTGGCTAAAAGTTTGAAGGTACAACTCCTTGATCCCCTGCTCCCAGAGAAAAAAAGCCATCCCTGCAAAGAAAATACATGTAAGAACTACTGGCTTGTGTCTGTGACCAAATCTCCAAGCTCCACCCAGCCATAGCTGGGAATCTGGCTGTCCAAGTTGTCTGTTGGGGTGCAAAAGTAGCTATTTAGAGAGCAGAACACATACAACAACCCATAGCTCCCAACATAGATCCACGTAATTGCATGCAGCATTGGAGAAAACCACCTGTGTGTTTTTTAGAGAGAGACTTTTTGTTCAGTGTCAAGTTGACTATGTTGCATTGCAGGGCAGCTCTTACCTAAGCTTTGATCCCAGTTCAGATTTCTTGGGTGAAAGAGCAAAACTGTATCCTGCCTAGTGGCAAACAAGGCCATTTATTTTGCATGGATAATTATGCCGTAAATTTCTCTGATGTTTCCCCCTGCTGCCAATTCTGTTAACATTTCTTTAGTGCAAAACCTCTTTATTTGGGTGAGTTTCTTATACCAGGGTTGCAGTCAGAAAGAATTTCTGCAAAGCACAGATATCTCTGTCATAAACTATTTTATATCTTTGCTTTTGTTAAGTGATGCACTAATTCAGTTTCTTCTCCATGACAGGAGGGTCAGAGCCACATTAGGTGGTCCCACTGAAGCCCAGGCAAACAGAGGCTGATGGGTTCAATCCTGTATTGGAGAGAGATTTCTCATTACATGCAAAGGTGTAATTTCTTACCACATGTCCCTGTGGATTTGGCAGAAGCAGGTGGCAGGATGCAGGATGGAGAGTGCACCCCACAGAGAGTACCAGTGACATGTAGGTCAGCAGGTGCCTGATTTCTAATTTTCTGTATCACGTTGCATGAACATAAGCTTCAGTGTAAGCGCAGCAGGAGGAGCACGCTCCAAGTCTGCAGGAACTGATAAGCAGAGCTGTCACCGCTGAAACTACACCCCCACATGTCACATGCAACTCAACACCACACTGGAGGCTTTAGGACTCTGATCAGCAGTTTGTTCCAGAGATGGACGACCAAACTGCCTTGCCTTGCCAGTCCTTCTGGAAGTTTGTCATGTTTATGTCGCATTTGGACTCTGCTTAGTCCTTCTGCTGAAAGTGAAGGACTCGGTGTGACCTTCAGAGTGGAGAGATGGGAAGAGAAGCATTGACTGGTTAATTGCATAGAAAGGAGGAAGAGCCTTAAAATTAAGAGTATTCTATATCAGTAGGAGGAAACAGTGCTTTATGCTGTGATAAGCCAGAGCTCTGTAAGCTGTTTCTCTGCAGAAAGGAACAGATTGGACCGTGAGTCACTCTGAAAGTAGCATGATCTTTTTTTAACTCAGAGCAACAGGTCTTCCACATATGAGCTATGACGTTACTGAAGGTATGTGATACAGAAAGTGCTTAATTTCCCTTCTGCTGTTCACCCATTTCCCTGGGAACCAGGTAGCACAATAAAATAATGCAACAGATAAACACCACTTGGTTTCTACTCAGAGATTAAATTACACTTGTATTCCAAAACTGACTGGCAAAGTACAGGAAAGGAAACAAACCCAAATTCCTTTCTTACTTCACTGTTGATGATTGCCTGCTGTTATGGCTCCCTTTCCCCAGTCATGTCATTTGGTGAGCTGGAAAAATGGTTGAATATGCAGAGCAGGGATTCCAACAAACTCCTTACTGGACACCGAAACTGTGCTGATAAATATCATACCAGATTGTTTTACGTCAAAAAGCATTAATGCTGGGGAGGTTTTCATCATGCACCAGACAAAACTGAAGTTCCTATGCCCAATCACAGATTTGATATGTAATTTTTTTAATGCTATGAGTTATCTGATCAAATTAGTGTGAGCAGTTGCAAAGTAATCTTACATAAAGGCAAATCAAAAGTCTGAGCTGGATGCAAAGGCCATTCACCAAATAGAGTCAACTGCATTTGGAAGTGGATGGAACAGAGATAGAACTCGAACCTGAGAAATCTATGGGATGCATAGACTTGCCAGACTCTGTAGGAAAACAAGAGTTAGGAATAGCCACCTGGTAGTTTCAAGATCTGTTTCCCTCTGAATAGTTTTTGTTCTGGTTCAAATGACAGCTGTAAGGGAATTGGCTAGTAAGGAAAGGAGGAGTACAACACTGCCATTCCTCTGAAAACATTCTAGCCCAGGGCTTGATCTGAGAGCTGGTGCACTGTATGGCTTCATTGCCAGAGGGACAAGAACATTGGGCCAGAAGAGAGCAAGAAAAGCATTTAGCCAGTTGGGAAATTCGACACATTTTTTACTTTGCCCTCTTTCAGTTTCCAAGCTCTCCCCAGTCCTTTGACCCAGACTCAGCCAGGGATGCCACACAGGAAGATCCAAAGTGCTCATCTGTTGTGATGGAAGTACTGAGTGTCTTTCCAGCTCTGGAAGTCCTTGTGTTTAAGAGCACAGCGGGGAAAACTATTCATGCACTTTGAAAGTGAAATCTTTTGAGAGAAGCTGGAGAACTTAAATATACCCAATATATATATATAAAAAAGGTATTCTGCTTATATATCCACTATTTCTGGTCTCAGAACTACAAAGAAGCTGGTCTGATGCTTATCTTCTCGCTCTCTCCAAAATCAAAAGAAACAGCCATTGCGGTGGGCAGGGTTCAGAAATATGTGGGTCTCCTTTACCTTGCGCAGGAGGCAATTCCCATTAAAAGATGCTCACACCTGTCCCAAAGAATGCATGCACTGTCTTCTAAATTGCCTTCTCTTGACAATGTGATTCAATTAGATATATGTCAAATGGAAATTTAAAACTTATCTGAAGTTTTGAAAACCACAACCAAATCCCCTCCAGCCTGCAAGCCAAACACGTATTTTGTGCAATTTTTTATAATTTTTGCCTTTTCAAAGACCAAGAGGAAGCAAGATAAGCTTTATGATAAGATGTCTGGATCTCAGAAATTCAGACTTAACACTTTGTTATAAATATCTGTATATCAAAAGAGGAAGGGATGATTCCCAACACTTTTCCAAATATGTAGCGTGGTCATGATGTGTATCAAGAAGTGAATGCCAGACTTGTAGCGAATTGTCTTCCAAAGACAGGAGAGAGCCTTGTTAATCACAACTCAGTCATCTCCTATATGCTTTTGATGAACTCCTCAGAACACATGGAATATTCTTTTCTGACAAACACAGATTCAAAGCAGGGCTTACTGTAAGGCGCATGGTGGAGGCCACAGTATTTGTAGCAGCAAGGTTCAGTGCAATATGTGTCCTTGTGACAGAAGAATAATTTCCCTTCAGTCTCCCATCTTGGCCCATCTGTTCTTTGAAGGTTAAGATAGATCTTTGTGATCAACCAATCTGCCTTCCCAGGAAGGCAGGCTATGTGTATCCCCCATTCTTTCTTCCTGAGCTGGTGTGTTTCAGACTCCGTGAATGGCAGTAGTTAATATTTGTAATAAAGTTTAATTGAACACTTCAATGACTAATTATCATCACGGATGAAAATGTGCTTAATTTAACATTTGATTTTGTTCAGCCTCACTCTCAATTGTGGGACCTCCTTTTATGTCTATCTTCTAGATGCAAAAGCCATGTCCCATTTGTTTTCTTTCTACTGGTGGTTTTGTTCTTTCAGGTCTTTTGGAACATACCTAACAGCACTGGGAATTATCCTTGTCCCAGTGGAAGCTGAGTTTCTCCTTACACTTATGTTTTTAGAGGTGTCAACTAGGTCTTTATCCATTTAGTGGCTAACATGACAGGTTAAATCTAGCTTTGATAGAGAACACCATCCAGTACTATGTCAAAAAACACACTAGTTATCTACAGTATGGATGTCCATTAACTTCCATTTCCCAAGCTCCCTTCAAAATTGTTAATGTGTTCAACCACTACTAATCCCAATGAAATGAAAATAAACCTCTTCAAGGTCTAGCACAAAATTCTAGCAAGACTACATTGATTTAAGACTTACTTTTTCAGGTGATAGTTTTGTGGTGGAGGGAATGGAAAGGAAAATTAAGATGTGCAGCATTGCTTGATGCAGAGCATACTCTCCCACAAAATGTGACAGGAAAGGGCTTGGCAAAGGGAACGGGGTTATACTTAGAGCAATACTAAAGCATACTGGAAGTAGAATCCTTGTCTAGTATATGTTCATCCTCATAATGTGCATGTCAAAGGCACTTGAGAAAACGAGCTGCCAGAGTACAACCAGAAAAAGCTCATAGCAAAGCAGTCTAAAATAAGTCCATGCTTTTACCTGGTTCTTCCTGTTTCTCTCTTTTGCTGACAGCTCTGCTGCCTGTGAGAAAGCTGTTCAGCATTCATCCTTAAGCCATCCCTAGACTCAAAAATCTCTATGAAAATGGAATACAAAAGAGAGAACAACTGCTCACCGAACTGTAGTGGTCTGTCATAAGTGTAACAAACATACTACACCCCTTGCACGGCTTCATGGGGAAAACCATTGCCCAAACACATAAAGAGTTTGGAACAGTCCCCTAACAAATATTCCAGGATTTGGTTTCTTGAGACTGGACAGAGGTAGAAATACTTGCTTTAAAAGAAAGGCATCAGAGACACAAGCCTGAGATACAGGCCAAGTAGGTTTTGCACACAAGGGCCTCAAGAGGCCACAAAGATTTAGGCAGATAAAAAAAATGGGCAGAGTGCAGAGTAACCTGGTCTTAGAACTGCCTGGCAGAGTAACATGAGGATTTGAGTCACTGAAGTACTGAAGTACTGGCAGGCAGGAGGCAACCTGCATGAATTTCCACATCTCAGACTAACACCCATTTAATATTACCTCCACAGATTTGGGGCAAACAAACTTCTGAGCACTAGCATTTATCTCACCAAAGACAAAGCAGGAACATGAGGAAAGTGTGCGGCAGTCTTTAGCCTGGAAGGAGAATGCCTCAGAGGAATGTCTGCATTTTGCATGTAGACCGTTATTTGGATGATGTTGTGAGATTACAGAAAATGGGGCTTTTGAATTATTTTACCACCAGAAAAAGATGGGTAAGGAGCGTCTTTGGAGTAGAGACATTAAGCAACAAATGAAGGGGAAAAGCCTGTTGGTTTTCATTAGTAATGTTGATAGCAACATGCATTTCTTCCTTGCTGGAGATGCTTTTGATCATATACAAGTGACCAATAACTGATGGGAGTGCAAGAGCTTTTGTGTCTGCCACATGTACAGGGAGAAATTCCTGCTGTCTGGTACTTCAGCCCTTACAGTGCAATATTGTCACACTATCTGTTTCTGTGTCTTTGGAGCAAAAAATCAAACCTGAT